>BLKR01004898.1:0-94977 GCA_011170035.1 Teleogryllus occipitalis | reverse complement strand
GCAAAAGCTTTTTCTGGAAAGCTAGCAATTTGTCTGTGGATGTCAGAATATTTTCATTTTTTCCTTGAAGAGATGTATTGACTGAATTTAAGTAGCTGAAGATATCGGCTAAATATGCTAGCTTAGTACACCATGCATCATTTTACAAATATTTTACGTATACATCATTACCCTCTTGTCTAAAAAAAACTAGCAATTCCTGTTTCAACTCATGAACTCGGGTTAGCACTTTTCCTCTTGAGAGCCACCTCACTTCAGAGTGCAAAAGCAAACATTCATATTTGGATTCCATGGTGTTACAAAGTTGTTTGAACATACTGGTTTTTAATGGTCTCGATTTAATATAATTCACCATATGTACGACTTGTTCCAAAACAGACTTTAAGTTTGCTGGTAGACTCTTCGAAATCAAAGATTCCCTGTGCAGAAAGCAGTGAGTAGAGACTATATTTGAATTTATTGCTTTAACTCGACTACAAAATCCCTTAATACTGCCACGCATGGCTGGAGCTCCATCAGTACAGATTCCTGCGCAATTTTCCCAGGATAATTTCCATTCTTCCAAATAAGATGATACTGAATTAAATATGTCTTCTCCAGTTGCGGGACCAATAAGTTCCTTGCAGAATAAAAACTGATTTATTATTTCAGTGTCGTCAACAAAGCGAATAAATCCGATTAATTGGGTTTTGCCACTTATGTCAGTGGATTCGTCAATTTGCAGCGCAAAATTTTTTGTACTTAATTTCGCCGTCACTGCGTTCTCTATAAAACCTGACATATCTATAATTCTTCTTTTTATCGTATCGTCCGAAACGGGAATTTTTAGGACGTCTCGCTGCGCTTCATTGCCAAACATAATCTTAACAATTTCTAAACATGCGGGCAAAATTAGCGATTCTTCGATATCATGCGGCTTTTGCTTCAATGCAATTAGTTCTGCCACTTTATAAGAAGCGATTTGCGCTTTATCCGAAATTGTAACGCTCTTTCGAAAGCATGTTGCTTGCACTTCTTGATTTTTCAGCAATCTTTCGAAATAATCTTTACCTTTCGAAGTTAGACAAGAATGTTTTGTTGAAAGGTGTCGCTGTAACTTAGCTGGGACCATTGCACTGTTAGCCAATTTTTCACCACATACAATACATCTCGGAATAGGAACATCTTGACTACCGCTCCATGTAAAACCAAACTTCAGATATTCTTCCGAATAATGCCGAACTGATTCGGATATCTTTTTACGTTTATTTTCGGCATTTTTGTTGCCTTGCATATCTCCTTCAATTGAAGAAGACCTGCTTGCACTCGCCCCAACATTAACCTCACTTTCAGTCTTTCTTTTCAAAAATGTGTCCATATTTCAGATTTAAAAGTCTTGTATAAATGCTAAAATAAGCAACTAAAAAAGATAAGAATACTGTTAAAACTACACAACTTGCATTTCATCTTACCAATTTCCAACAATATAAAATATATATATACAATAAAAAACACACTCACGAAAACTAGATATTTATATTAAATTATGGCTGAACCGCAGATCGAAATTGCGCTTTTGTTATTTACATACGAAGAAAGAGAAACAGCACGAAATCAACACTACGTAGCGCTCCCTGCGTTATCGAGTACACTAGAAATTTAGTGGTATTCCCCGGAGTAACTCCAAACGACGTAACTGCGTCGTTCGATAATTACACTGTTAATATTATTGAGTGTTCCGCGAAAATTTAGAATAATATTGAATATTTTTGCTAAATTTCAAATAATTAACAAAACTATGTAGTATTTATTTTATAGTAATAAAAAAATTTACTGTTTCTTATTATATTATATTCAAAATTTTCGCGGAACACCTGGGACAGCTTCGCGGAACACCAGTGTTCCGCGGAACGGCGGTTGAGAACCACTGCCATAATCACACACACCAGAGGATTTTTTTAATTTATCAACTGGATTTATCCACTTTTTCATTACCAGGGTCCTGTAATAAGAGTTTTTCTGCCCAAAATTCGCCATTCTTTCGCGCACATTACATAACTTTCTCTTCTTAAGAAGTTCCTTCTTAAACGCGAGAACGTAAAAATAGATTTCATGATGGAAAATATATCTATCTTTCATAACGTAAAGGTGCTCAGGGCATCAACTGATGTCACTAGAGTACCTTTGACTGGGAGGTTTTGGGATTCGAGTCCCGACGATGGTAGAATTTTCAACACTAGCTTGTCAGCTATGTCGAATTCAGCTGCTGCCCGGAAGATAATTTTAGCGACGAGCTGCTCGGATCCGTAGTTTTCCGTGGTTTCTCCAATCAATACCAAGCGAACGCCGGAGCTGTACACTAATAAACGAGCCACGTATCGCGTGCGATCTTTCCATTTTCTTGCTTGTCTATTCCTTACACTTATTGCCACACGTACATGCACTACACTTTCACACATGTCGGGAGACCATTCGGGAGATTAGAGATTAGTACCGGCTGAGGTTGTGCCACGCTGGAGGGAGATACCTGGTTGATGAAAATTTCTGCTAGCTGACGTAGGTCGTCACCGGATCTCGCCAGCCAGCAGGGGAAGATCACCACCACCTACCCCAAAAGACATGCACTACACCTACAGGACAGATGATCTTAGCCGTTGATGCGCTTGGAATTACTAATCAATCAGTCAATAATGAAGCTACTTGAAGACGCGATAAAACGTAACTTCTGCAATTTTCGAAAATTTAGTTTTCGACGAAAATTGGTCCTGAATATTGTAATAAGAGTACTTTACACTATTCAACAAAAGGTTTCAAGCACAAATTTGAAGCCAATTTGAAGGGTAAAAAATGAAAATATCTTTCATGATAATTACTCGCCAAAATAAAAACTTCAAAATTAAGGGGCCATCAGCCAATTCGATCGAGAATATCAATTTTGGTGCAAAACGTGCCTACGGTTTAACCTCTAGTGTACAACAGAGCCAGACTGGACAAACGTTTTACCGAAAATCAATATTTAGTATCAAGGATCTACAAAACGTGGATTCCGGCTACGACTTTTTTCTGCCGAAAAATCGCCGCAAAATTGTGCATATTCCGAAAAATATTTCGCCGCAGCATTATAAATCTTTCTATATTACATATGGATCATGCGGAAAAGTAATAACTTTCTCTATTGTACGTAAGAAGTAGGCGAAAAAATAACTAGTGTGGCTTCAGAATGACACAGACTTTCTCGTGCTAGTTAGTTTCCTTATAGCTAGTAGCTATCTTTTCGGCTTTGCCGCACCCTCTTCTAAACTGCCATTCCACAATAGTTCAATTGAAATATGAACAAATATTATAGAAAAGTGAAATATAAACCTACAAAAATAATTTCATTGTAAAATTTGATACCATCTTTTGGAAAATGTCCTTTGGAAGATAATGAAAATACGTAATTTTGTGCTTATTTTTACAGAAAAGGGTTTTTGGGTTTTTGAGATACTTCATCAAAATAATTGAAGCTCATGTACTGGCATATGCAATAATGTGTTTAAAACGCCTGTAATAACGCGAGTAAATTAACGACATGATTGATTTTCAAATAGATAAATTTTAATATTTGTTTGAAAATCCAAAGAATACATCAAAATGACGTGATGTAATGCTATTCAGGGTATTTACAACTATAGGTTCAAAACATTTAAAGAAACATTTGGAGCCATTTTTGAGAAAATGTTATTTGAAATATAGCACAAGTTGGATTCCAAATCGCGAGAAAACTACAAATATGCTTTTCAATATCTAGATATTCATTAAAGAACTAATTGGGGAGAACACATTTACTTTTTCCAGAAAAAATCTGTCTTCAATAATGTACTTCAAGAAGGAATTTCAAAAAACTTTACAGATTTGTCATTTTCGAATATTCAGAGTTTGTCAGACCTGTGTGATTTTTATAAATGTATATAACAACTTGTAATTCATACAAGTATTATAAACGAAAATGTACGAGCCATATTTGAGAAAATTTGTAAAATGTCCCAAGAGATTGACTCAAAGTATTCTCAATATTCAAAGAATTCTTTTCTTAATCTCAGAACTTCAGACCGAGCCAAATCGATCGGGAAATACTGATTTTGAAAAGAGATGTACTCATATTTGCACTAACTTACACGATTATGGATAAAATGTCCGTAATACAATTATTAACAATATGAAAGATATTTTAAAAAAATACATTTGTGAATATTTGAAAAATCTTCAGACATCAAAGAGGTGTGCATGTAATGCTATGAAAATTTAGCACTATCGATTCAAAATGTTTATAGAAAACTAGAGGATCTGCAACAACACACACTTTCTCGCATCATGTGTAGTGGCTTCGCAACATTATACCACGGAATGAACCTGCAAAAGTGTTTCCAACCAACAAAAGTCTTTCTCCACACCGAGACTCGGACACACGTCAATCGAATTAACTCACTGCGTGCTTTAATTTAATAGCAAAACATGCAATTTTTGAGGAAATGTTGATGTTTTTAAAGCTTCATCTAAAGCACCCTCATAATTCAAATCATTCGTTTCAAACTCCCAAAGCCTCGGGTTCATTCAGATCGATCCGAGAATGTCAATTCTGAAGGAAATGATCTGAACGGTTTCGGCTCTAGCGTTGACCACGGACAGATGTGCCGTCAATCGATTTTTAAGAACCCACAAAAGTTGGTTTCTGGCTACACAACGTATAAGATATTTTTTCTGTATTTAACAAGAGGATTTATCTACTCTTTCGGTACCAGTGCCCGGCAATAAGGAAATTCGCAGTATGCTGGCTTAAGATTATAACTTTATTTTTTTACTAAGTACCTTCGTATGGGCTGTCTCGTGACTCAGAGCGAAATCGTTCGCCCTTTTACCAAGGAGGTCCTGGTTCGATTCCCGGACAATCTCATGTGAAATTTGTTTTAACAAAACGAGTTCAGCTGCCAAGTGTCCTAAACCCACCCTTATTCCTTTCCTTCCCAATTCTGGCCGCTGGGTAGTGACGCAGGAGAGCGCAAGAGAGAGGCGCGTACGCGGAGATGCTAATCTGACTGTCCTCTTGACGACCTACAGACCAAGACTTACGGAGTATATATAAAGTAATGGAAGGTCCTAATGACGTCAATACATAAAAAGGAACGGAGGATTACTCCTAATAAGCGCTCAACGCCCAGCGAAGATTACGAGACGCGTTGCGTCATTTCCAAGAAAGTAAAAATCCGCCGAATTACTTTCAGCCAAGAAAGTAAAAATGACATTTGTGTATTTTTTGAAGAATCGACCGAATACTACATCAAAACGGCATTTATATCAGTCAGTAAATTTAGCATTATCGATTCAAAAAATTGAAAATATTTAGAGTTTTTTGAGAAAATTGTCCATAATTTACTTAAAACTGCACGAAAAGTACTAATTTTTTAAGTGTAAATGACACTAATTAATGACGTAATCTTGGAAAACAAAAATTTTTGTGAACCATTGAATTCAATGCTGTAGTTGTTGGAAGACATTGAAAACATTTTACTTTCGCAATTTTCGAAAATTCAGCGAGTTTAAGGGCAATGGGACCTGTGTCATTTTTATAGGCATTGTATATTTTATCAAAGACGGTAAATAATCCAAACATTTGAAGCCATTTTCGGGAAAAAATTAAAATGATTAAGTTTAAAATGATTTTTGGCGTCATCCTACAACTACAATGTTGAAAATACATTTTTCCCTTAATGAAATCTGTTCTTTAAAGATAGTTCTTGAAATAAAGTTATGTAGTAGATTTTTTTGTAAAGATTAGTAGTATTCGCGTAATTTTGCCTGAAAAATAGTCAAATTTTAAACTTCTTTTTTCAAATACTTTTCCGAATTTTTTCTTTAAATTTTCTCTTCCTTTGATTCAAACGACGGTAAAATTACAGCTCGTCCCATTTTTGGAGATGTCTGTATTTTTGAAAATTAAACAAAAAAGCTATATTGCAAAAGTACAATACTGAATATATTGAGTTTTGCCTTTAATAAAATTTGTTCTAAAAATCAGATCTTTAAAAAAGGTCAGATATTTTTTAAAAGAACGAGTAGTTTCTACTTGATTGATTGATTAATTGTTAGTGCTTCTGGGCGCGTCAACTGCTAAAATCATTAGTTCCTTAAGTGTAGTGCATGTTTTCCCCATTGGAGGTGGCGATGATTTTCTCCCGCTGGTTGGCGAGGGACCGTCGGCTAGCGGGTTTTCTTCAACCAGGTATCTCCCACCAGCAGAGCACCGCCATAGCTGGAACAAGCTCTTGGCTCCCGACCGATCTCCCGGCATGTGGTGCATGTTAGTGTAAGTGTGTGTAAGGGGAGAGAATAGGACAAGGAAGAGGAAGGAAAGATCGCATGACCTTTTGTTAGGGTACTGCTCCGGCAATCGCCTGGTGTATATCGGAGAAACCACAGAAAACTACCGTTCAGAACAGTCAGCTGCTAGAATTCTCCTCCAAACAGCGACTGAACTCGATCTAGCTGACAAGCTAGAGTAAAAAAGCCTGCCACCATCGGGTTCTGCTTGAAGTTAATGCCAATCATAGAAGAAAAACTACCAAAAACCGTTCTACTAAAAACCGATCTTTTTTTTCATTTTTTTCTACGGATAGAAAAGTAGACGCTAAAAAAATTGCAACAAATCTCATTTTTGACGAACTCTCTGAATTTTCGATAGTTGAAAGTTAGAGACAATGCGAGAAAATATGTTCTGTTGTTGACCACTAGTTTATTAAAGCGTCTGTAAAATTAGTATGCTCACTCACGACAATGGATGTTAATTGTTCATTGCGTGTTAATCCAAAGTACCTGAGTTCGCCTTCCTTCCAGCCCCACTAAGAATTTTGCGGGTTGGAAACATTTTTTCGTGATGTGTTAGCACGAATAGCCTGGGTGTGTGTAGCTGTTAATATCTACGATTTTGTTTATTTTCATGTTATTGCACAATTTCTGTGCCATGATTTGCATGGATGATCTCTTTTTCTACGTTCACGTCAAGGTAATCGTAATGAATACGATTACCAAAAGAATATTATGGTTCACGGGAAAGAAGAGTTAAATGGAGGTTCTCCTTCAAAGGAAAACAGTTGTTTTCATTGAAAAATAAAGCGTACCTCTTTCTATAATAACAGAATAGGCAATAACTGCTGGGATACTTTCCCGATATTTTAAAGTAATTTCAGATGGTCTCGCAACCTCCTCAGGAAGGTTGGTCCGTGCTCGCTTTTGTCTTCTGCCTTCATCGGAAACAAAATAAAAACACGCCTTCAATGTTTGTTAACATTTCCGAAATTGACCGTGGCCTTAATTATCCTCCAACGGTTTTTTACTTCGTTGGGCGAATCTTTCCTAATAGGACGTCCCTTTCATTAAAAACACTGGGCCTTCATTCCCGAATGGCTGGTCTAAAGATTTTCGAATTTTGTTTTATGTTCAGTATTGCTCTAAATTTCTTGATCGATTGTTCTAACAATCACTTTTTCCAGTTTAGAATTCTTCTTTTCGTATAATATGCTAAAGAAAGGCTACGGTTTAATGGAAACAATTGACATAGAACCCCTAAATGTTCTACTGCTGAATAGGAAATTATCCCATAAATTTGCATCAAACAGACTCGCAGATTATGTTGTAGGAAGAACAGCAGCCCCACATTTCATTGCAACATACGCTATTATGCGCATATTTCGAAACGGTTCTTTATCATTTTCTAGTGTCTTAATTCATGTGAATTGTGTAATCTTTGCCGTTAACTAGAATATACCGTACTCGGAAGCGTTACCGCGACACGGGTTGTCAGAAGCGTTCGAAGTTAAATTCTATAACGAAGTTATATTCACTTTAAAAATAAAATTTGGAAAGTGAGCAATGCCGATTCGGGATCGCTAAGGCAGTAGTGCCGTGGCGATCTCGGCTAGAAGGATTGCGGGTTCGAGTCCCGCCTCGGGCATGGTTGTATTTGTGTTCGTCCTTTCACCCCTCATCATCACCACTTTTCGGTTTCCTAATAGTAGAACCAAAATATACCTTCAAAACTATTAAAGTAGACTAAAATCTCTAGAAAACGTCAGAGAAACCAATAGAAATCTTCAATGAAAAATTTGAAGCAGTTTTTAAGAAAATGGCGATTAAGGATTTCCTCAAATTCGGAATTTGAAGCTCCTTTTCACAGGAACCTATTGAGTTTTCGGAAAACTTCATTTTAAGTCATTTGAAGCTTGTCTACTCACAAATGCAATAATGTATACAAATCGATGAACATGTGCATATTAACGGCGTGAGAGATTTACAAAAATTACGTTTGTGCAATTTTTGAAAATATTAAAAGAATACAACGAAATGAACTTTAAGTCATATTAAACAATGTCATAACCACTATCCATTGGAAAAGTTTCAAGAAAAATATGGAGCCATTTTTGAGAAAATGGTGATGGGTGTTTCTGAAAATCTGCAAATTTGAGCTCATTTTAACAGAAAACTGTTGAGTTTTCGAAAACCTTTATATGACATTATTTAAAGCACATGTATTCATCAATACAATAACGTCAAAAATTTCCCTCTAATATACGCCTGTAAATATTACCAACGGGAGAGAAAGTTCAAAAATATATTTTTTGTAATTTTTGAAAAAACGAAAAGATAGAGCAATATGGCGTTTATTTTATCGTATATGGTTTGTTTGTCACTAAGCCCACCAAAATATTTAAAGAAAAAATTTGGAGCTGTTTTTGAGAAAATCTTATTTTTGTTATTTTTTAAAATTGCAGATATTGCACGCAATTTTGCAAGAAAAATACTAAAATTTTTAAAAAGTGTACTTGACTTTAATGAAAAATCTATTTATGAACAATAAATTTCATTTGAAGGAAAAATCTGTCATCAATTTTATATTTGTAGGAAGACGCCGAAGAAATTAAAACTTTCTCAGTTTTCGAAAATTCACAGTTAACCGCGAAAATTGGACCTATGCCACATTTATAAGTCTCTAAAGAAAAAATTTGGAGCAGTTTTGACAAAATTTTGAAAATATCTCGGGAAGGCTTCATGTAGAGTATCCCCAAATTTTAAAGAATGTTTACAATTTCAAAGCCTCAACTAGAGCCAGGTGGACGGGGGATTCTTCCATTTTGAAAAAATCTACTTATGGTTCAGGCGCTAGTAGTGTTCACAGACGGACGGGCAGACGGACGCACAGACGGACGGACAGTCGGACGATACGAGAAATGTGAGTAATGTGAGTTTGCACGTCTCCTGTTAGTACTATTTATCTGTTCAAGTTTTGATATTTTGTCATTTTCATGTTATGAAGTATTTGATTTCAATGAATGCGGCGCTATAATTATTAGCACCTTTTGCGCCGACTGAGTTGAGCTCAGAGCCAGGATTGCCACTGTCCCTGCAGCGACTTGGGGTGGGATATCCTGTGGTTCGAATCCGGTGGGTGGCGGATTTTCGACACTAACTAAATAGGTAGATTGAATGCAGCTGTTGTCTGGAGGAAAATTGTAGAGGCCGGTTCCTCTGATCGGTAGTTTTCCGTGGTTTCTCTGATCAATACAAAGCGAATATAGATGAAGGATCCTAAGAGACGCGACACGGACTGCGCGCAATCTATCCTTCCTTTTCATCGTAATGCGCTGGTCCCTTACATATTCACACACTTACACTACCTCATATGACGGAAGACCAGTTGAGAGTTTAGATCTTGTGCGTGGTGGGGCGGTGCTCTGCTAGGGGGATACATGAAGGAGTAAATATCCGCAAGACAAAGTGTAGGTCGGCGCCGGACCTCACCCTCCAGCTGAGAGCAATACCGCCACCTCGCGCGATAAAACATGCACAACACAAATTAGACTAATGATCGTAGCAGTTGACGTGCATAAAAACTTAAATCAATCAACATCACTAGGCCAATAAATATAAATATCACGTAATCTGCTTTTTTTCGTTATCCGCAGCGTATCGTCAATACTTTCCAAAGTACCATCTTCTTATAAGGAAAATAGTTATCTATGCACCAATGGCGTTATGAGAGTAATAATGATCGAGCGGCAACAAAATGCTTGAGAGCTTTTTGTCGCCAGAGATCGTTAGAACCAGTTAACGCCCGTTGTACAGAGATAATTTTCTCTTTACCTCATTTTATTGATTCAGATTTACTTATTTTCTAATTACCTAGAAGTTAACTTTACCTGCTTCTTCTTTCAATATTTCCCTCATAACCAGGATCCTCTCAATCCAGGTAAATTATGTAGGCGGTGCACATCACGCTGCATATCGAAATCAGTAACAAGCTATAACGTATCATTAAAAAATAAGAATCATTTATGCTTAAGCAAGGACCCTCGTTTTTTGGAATATGTGCCACAACTCATTTATTTCAGTTGTTCTTAACAGACGGCGTACTGTTACACCCCGTAAAACGCCGTCCGTTATAAGCGGCTTATTCTTTTATTGATTGCGTCAAAAATGACAGTACAGGATAATGAAAAACATTTCACTTCTCGTCACGTTTCTGTAGACTGACCTTGACATTCTATTGTCTTCTGATGGGGCGATGGAATTTTATAATAATTTTCCTTAAACTAAATAATAATTGCCAACGCATTTTTATAACAGATACAATTGTATATAAAAATATTATTTAATATTGAGTTGACATACTGAAAACTATTGCAAAATGGGCTCGTACATTTTAGCTCATATTTTCCGAATGCAACTCGCTATACAGAGCTTAACCAACAGACAGGTAAACTGAATAGTAAGTTTACACTATTTACCCTATATTATAGTTTTGTATTATGTAATACATTTTATTTCAAATAAACAAGCTGTGTAGACTTAATATCAGGGTATTTGAAAAAATTGAATATAACCTTGCCGATTGTCACGAAGTGTAGAATAGAAATCGGTCTAGTGAATTCTTAACCGTTCTTACATTTTTATTTATTATAAAATTCCATAACAATTCCTTTAAAAGAATAGAATGATTTCAGTATATTTTGGGTCTAACAGATTCTGTTCATAACGCGGCTAATCCGTTAAAAATATTCAGTTCCTCTATGATGACGGTTTGCATTTTGTAATCTACGAAATTAAGTCTAAAGACAAAAAAATCCATTTTCAGACTTTCCACATATATTGTGATTATAAAAGTTATTTGGTTCATCATATCGTAGTACTTATTAGAGAATAATTTATGAAATAAATTTTGTTACTTGACCGACCAAAATGAAACTTCAGTCGACTCTGTTGACAGTGAAATTTTGGAGACCATTATTTTTATTTACTCTATCACGTATACATTATATCCTTAATAATACGCCAAAATGTAATACCTAGTGATATGAGTCACTTTTATCATCCCAAAGACATAAAAACATGTAAAATATTTATATTTCTAACAGGAAAAGTAGCAAGAATGGGAGACAAATGAACGATGGACAGGAAGTATAAAATGGTTTTATGAATAAAATAAAGAATTGATGTAAATGTGAATACGATGGTAACAAAATATTGAGACAAGGTTGTATAAACATTGAATCAAGCATAGAGGTATTTTGTGTGCAGATGAAGCAAAAGTGGACAATTATGCTCATAATCAGACAGGAACAATGTATTTTAAATACTTGTAATGTACTTTGACGTTTGCGAGAAAACTTATGTGATATTTCACACTACTTGTCTGATTTCCACTTAAATCTAATTTTGAGTTATAATTGACAAACAGTACTAAACACCTTGTAAAGGCGTCATTACCACTTTCTAGACAGTCACATTCTATTACAACAGGCATCGTATAGAATATACCTTTATTTTACATCTCGAACATAATTCACCAAACTAAATTTTGTTATATTATTTTTTATTGTGAAATGTCAATATCGGGTTACATACGTTTCTACGCGACATTTTTTCACCGTGAAAGTCTTGTCAAATATTTACTGCCCCATTTGTACTACAAATTGTCAAATTGCAGGAAATGCTGACCTCACATAACTTGAAAAAAACTTCAAATTATGTCGATAACCAAGTATTTTATTACTGTATCTCGCGATAGCGTTCTTTAAATTCTTCTACAATTTTTCCATACATTGAGATATTAACACAATGTAAAAACGAAGAAATTCCCTCTAATTTGTCGGCATAAAAAATATTTAAAATTAAAGATTTTCTAAAGGTCAAGCCAACATCACACGAAATAGTATTGATCGTTGCTACCCAGTACTGATGACTCCGGCTGGTTGAACATAGGATGAATCGAATAATCGGTGAAGAAACTATTGCTCTCTTGAAAACCGTATTTAAACCAGTATTAATAAATTGCATGTAATGCGAATTAAAATGAAAAACAAATACTCTTCACTAGATCAGTGTTCCAAATGATTTTATTATTAAAGGTACAAAAAAAATGTATAAACTTTTAAGAGGAAAGATGAGATTGTTAAAGAGGTGAAATAGCTTAACTGATTTACAACCAGTTAATGAAACTCTCATATCTAGAAATAACACGTAGAAGATATCGGAGATTCAATATGAAGAAAATATTGAATTTTTTTTCAGGAACTGCAATAAATGTATCACAGTTGTAAGACTGTACTCGGCATTAAGTATTTCTTTTTTGCTAATATTTATTTCCTCTTTGTTGAAAAACACGTAAAGCTCGCCTTCCACGACTTAAAATTTGTAACGGTTAATTTTCCGTGATATGATTTCTACAACATATTTATTTTCGTGAACTCATTGGTCAAACTTCTGATTTTTTGTGAGGTTACATTCTCGTCATAATCAGAATTACATCTAGTATCCACCTCGTTAGTGAATATCCTTATCTTGTTCCGTCCAAAGCTCCTGTCAACTGCAGGAGATTTCGCTTTCCCAGACTCTCGGTGCTCCTCTTTTCCCCCACAGCGAGAATGTCGATGCTTCTCGGCGAGAATGCCTCGTACCGGGACAAGGGTTTTCCTTTTCTGCGCTTTTGAAAATCGAAATCTACTAAGTAATTTGCTAAAATATTATACACAAATTAATAGTATACTAGAGAAGATAGCTTATAAAAACGTTAGAATATTTGAGTTTCCAAAAACTTAAGAGATGAAGAGCATTGAATTAAAAAAGCAGTATCTACTTTTGAGGTTGTCAATTACTTCTTAACAACACATTGATTATTAAGTCTGTCTATTCATTACCACCTATCTGTCTGATTAGGTAACTAACTATCTATCTAATATGATTGTCATGGTAGTCACTGTTTGTAGCAATAATAAAGGAAACTCAATAGTAGACAATCCCAAGTGTGCATCGTTAAGTGTTAGCCAGCACATCAAAAAGAAGGAATGTTAAACTTGTCAGAAATTACTCTAATGTTCTCTCTGAAATGAAATGGATTAAGATTGTTTTTCAGATTATAAACCTAAAACAAAGTGTCAGGACTCACTTTACTTTTCGATAAACAAGAAAGTATTTCTAATATTCTTTTCATAAAAATCATTGCATTTCTGAAACTGATCACTGATGTGTTAAAAAAAGCTTTCTTCTTCCTCCTCCTTCTCTTCTTCGATGAAAATGATTTGTGTTTCGGTATTTGTCGTAATAAATATGCGTAGCAATCAAGTAATGTAACTAATTGATTTCAACGATTTTTTATCGAGCAATGAACAATGTTATGCAGAATGAGACCAACTCTAAAAATTATAAAAATTTAGAATATAGATTCAGCACATACCATTTTTAACTTTTTGGTATGAAATAAATAAATAAAATAAAACTTTTTTCTGGACATGATTCTGTACAATACAGAAAAATTTAACATGTATGCTACAACTATGGCCATCGATATCTAAAGAAAGAAAACACTGAACTTAGTATTGTCATGGTGTAGAAAAAATATACATGTACCATTTTCTCTAAACATTCAATTTGGGTTGGTTCTCCATAACACCGTCCAATTATTATATTTATTTTTCATGTAGAATATCACACACATACACACACTTCCCATCACAAATCGTCATTTTTTATTCAAGAGACGCTTCAAAACTATAGATAAGTTATTTCTTATTCAGGTTCGTAATGTTCTTCGCCGACGGAGCAAACTTACTCTCTTCTTTTGAGTTACGTCTCGTAATTGCTAACAGATGGACGTCTTCTTTCCATTTTAAATGGCGAAAATGTTGAATCAGCTAAGAACAAAACGCAGAAATGAGATGAATAAGATCAAACCTTTTGAACAAAGCGATAAAGTCAGAGTATTAAGGTGAAGAGGGGAAGCGATATATTTATCTTAATGTATTCAAGACTTATCGGAAAAATAGAGAAAAAACAAAACGTGAAGAAGTGTGCGACGCCTCGTCAAAGATATTTCTCCAGAAGGGAGCGAGCAAAAAACTTTTTAAGAACTTAGTAACGAGAGAATAGAACATTAGAATATGCACTGAATCGTTGATTACAACAGATTCTTAGACATTAAATTTGGGCTAAAAAGGTTGGGAACTAAAATGTAATAGAAATTGGGAAATCCTGGAAGCAAGACATGAGAGAATTGAAGGAAATGCTATGACAAGTGATTTTTCGGTGCAAATGCAAATGCCAAGTTATTTCTTCAAAAAATTAAATTAACAAGGAATAATTTTAGTAAAATTACTAAAGTACGAAAAAAACCCACTTTAAAATATTCATGTCTAAAAGACTCTTAAGAAAGTAATTTCCTCAGAGAAAAATCTTTTAAGAATTCTTGCCTCCAATTTCCTATTTTTACATTTTTTTTGTTCGTTTTCTACATTTGAGATGATCTCGCAAATGAAATATTTGAACCAAACGAACCGAATCCGTTTAACTTATTGGAAAGACAAGCATAATTTATGAATTGCAAGTGGCAACAAAAATGGTCAATTGCGAGAATCAATGCGACGAAACTCACCGAATCGATGCAAAGCCCCGCGCCTGGCTGCGGCGCAGCGTCCCTCGAGGGGGCGCCTCGAGCGGCGGCATGTGGCGAGGGCGAGGCGAGGGCGAGGGCGAGGGCGAGGGCGGGCGCTGCGGGCGGGCGGCCGGCGAGTCCGTGGCGCGTCGCCGCGGCACTGGCGCCGGCGCCGCCGCCCGTCGCCCATCGCCCACCGCCCGCGCGCTCCACGCGCACCCGCCCCGCGCACGCGCCCCCCAACCCCCGCCCCACGCCCCACGCCCCTGCAGGCGAAAAAAGGCAATTAATGCGCGCCGCTTCCGGCGCCGCTCCGTCTCTTCCGCTCGCCGCGACACGCGCGCGTCCTCCGCACGCGGCGCGCCACCACGCTCATTTTTCTTTTTCTTCTTCTTTTTTTTCTTCTTTTTTTGGGAGGACTTGTCTGTAATATGATTGGCATATGCTCTTGGATTGTTATAATTAAATGCATTTCTCTTGATTTTCATGTGCGCTTTTTTCAATAATCAAAAATGTTAAAAGAGAACGAATATTTTTTGGATGTGCGAACGTTGGATAAATTTGATTCGTCTCACGGCGATACTTGCACAGCCTCCGCACACGTCGTGACACGCAACTGAAAATTTTCTGCTTGGAGGGGGAATGCGATTTGGGAGGACTTGTCTGTAATATGATTGGCATATGCTCTTGGATTGTTATAATTAAATGCATTTCTCTTGATTTTCATGTGCGCTTTTTTCAATAATCAAAAATGTTGAAAGAGAACGGATATTTTTTGGATGTGCGACCGTTGGATAAATTTGGTTCGTCTCACGGTGACACTTGCACAGCCTCCGCACACGTCGTGACACGCAACTGAAAATTTTCTGCCTGGAGGGGGAATGCGATTTGGGAGGACTTGTCTGTAATATGATTGGCATATGCTCTTGGATTGTTATAATTAAATGTATTTCTCTTGATTTTCATGTGCGCTTTTTTTCAATAATCAAAAATGTTAAGAGTGAACGGATATTTTTTGGATGTGCGACCGTTGGATAAATTTGGTTCGTCTCACGGTGACACTTGCACAGCCTCCGCACACGTCGTGACACGCAATTGAAAATTTTCTGCTTGGAGGGGGAATGCGATTTGGGAGGACTTGTCTGTAATATGATTGGCATATGCTCTTGGATTGTTATAATTAAATGTATTTCTCTTGATTTTCATGTGCGCTTTTTTTCAATAATCAAAAATGTTACAAGAGAACTAATATTTTTTGGATGTGCGAACGTTGGATAAATTTGATTCGTCTCACGGTGACACTTGCACAGCCTCCGCACACGTGACACGCAATTGAAAATTTTCTGCTTGGAGGGGGAATGCGATTTGGGAGGACTTGTCTGTAATATGATTGGCATATGCTCTTGGATTGTTATAATTAAATGCATTTCTCTTGATTTTCATGTGCGCTTTTTTCAATAATCAAAAATGTTAAAAGAGAACGAATATTTTTTGGATGTGCGAACGTTGGATAAATTTGATTCGTCTCACGGCGATACTTGCACAGCCTCCGCACACGTCGTGACACGCAACTGAAAATTTTCTGCTTGGAGGGGGAATGCGATTTGGGAGGACTTGTCTGTAATATGATTGGCATATGCTCTTGGATTGTTATAATTAAATGCATTTCTCTTGATTTTCATGTGCGCTTTTTTCAATAATCAAAATGTTAAGAGTGAACGGATATTTTTTGGATGTGCGACCGTTGGATAAATTTGGTTCGTCTCACGGTGACACTTTGCACAGCCTCCGCACACACGTCGTGACACGCAACTGAAAATTTTCTGCCTGAGGGAATGCGATTTGGGAGGACTTGTCTGTAATATGATTGGTATATGTTCTTGGATTGTTATAATTAAATGCATTTCTCTTGATTTTCATGTGCGCTTTTTTCTAATAATCAAAAATGTTAAGAGTGAACGGATATTTTTTGGATGTGCGAATTCGTTGGATAAATTTGGTTCGTCTCACGGTGACACTTGCACAGCCTCCGCACACGTCGTGACACGCAACTGAAAATTTTCTGCCTGGAGGGGGAATGCGATTTGGGAGGACTTGTCTGTAATATGATTGGCATATGCTCTTGGATTGTTATAATTAAATGTATTTCTCTTGATTTTCATGTGCGCTTTTTTTCAATAATCAAAAATGTTACAAGAGAACTAATATTTTTTGGATGTGCGAACGTTGGATAAATTTGATTCGTCTCACGGTGACACTTGCACAGCCTCCGCACACGTGACACGCAAGTGAAAATTTTCTGCTTGGAGGGGGAATGCGATTTGGGAGGACTTGTCTGTAATATGGTTAACATCGGTTGTTGGACTTCTTATAATTAAATGCATTTTTCTTCATTTGTATGTGTGAGTTTCTCTTCATTATTCGAAATGTTAAGAGAATACGGATATTTCTTTGTATGTGCGAACGTTGCGTAAATTTGATTCCTGTCGTGGCGACATTTGCACGGTCCCCGGACGAGTCGTGAGCACGTAGCTAATATTTTTCTTTTTCTTTTCTTTTCTTTTTTGGCTTCGTTGTGGGAGGACTAGTCCGTAATATGATTGGCTTCAGCTGTTGAATTTGTTATAATTAAATGCATTTGTCTTGCTTTTTATGTGTGCTTTTTTTCAATATTTGAAACGTCAAAGGAGAATGAATGTGCTTTTGAATGTGCGAACGTGTGGTAAATTTGACTCCTCTCAGCGCGACACTTGCGCGACCTCCGCACGAGTCGTGACACGCAGCTCGCTTTTGTTCTTTTTGGCTGCGGTTTGGGAGGACGTGTTCGTAATATGATTGACATCTGCTGTTGGGTTTGTTCTAATTAAATCCATTTGTCTCGATTTTAATGTGTGCATCTCATTCAAATATTTGAAATGATGGGAGAGAGAGACAGACAGAGATAGAGGGAGATACAGAGAGACAAAGACAGAGAGACAGACAGAGAGAGACAGAGAGAGAGAGAGATACAGAGAGGCAAAGAGAGAGAGACAGACAGAGACAGACAGACAGAGTCAGAGAGAAGCAGACAGAATGAGTCAGAGACAAAGACAAAAAATTACAGATAATAATTAAATCCATTTGTCTCGATTTTAATGTATGCGTCTCATTCAAATATTTGAAATGATGAGAGAGACAGACAGACAAAGACAGACAGACGGAGACAGGCAGACAGAGACAGAGAGAGACAGAGGCAGAGAGACAGAGACAGAGAGAGACAGAGACAGAGACAGACAGAGGGAGAGAGAGAGGCAGAGAGAGGGAGAGAGAGACACAGAGAGAAACAGACAGACAGACAGACAGATATATTGATTTGAACCTACACCTGTTAGGTTATTGCCTGGTGAACTCCAACCAGGACGTCGCAGAACTTACATAGGTGACTCAGAATGTGTGATATAAGATTGTAGGGCAAAAAGGAAAATTTGAAATTATCTCTTTTTGCCAATAGGAATGTAGTGGTAAATTTGACAACGGATTTAAACATATGACATTTGTCCCCTGATTGTTTGCCGTATTTGTATGGTATGTACTGGTGATTGGTAGGTGCATGAAATATTCTTGTCTGTGTAAATTGTCTTCATATTTATCATATTTTTCAGACAGATAAAATAGTGTTAAGTTGCGGAAAAAAATTAAAATTAAAAAAATACGTTTTTGGCTGTAGAGGGCTGTGGGTGGTGATAGGGCGGCTAAGAAACCTTTCAAAAACATTATTTTTATGTTAGAATTATAATGTA
Source organism: Teleogryllus occipitalis (assembly GCA_011170035.1). Taxonomy (NCBI): domain Eukaryota; kingdom Metazoa; phylum Arthropoda; class Insecta; order Orthoptera; family Gryllidae; genus Teleogryllus; species Teleogryllus occipitalis. Next base: position 76,263 of record BLKR01004898.1, on the reverse strand, counting down.
ACCACTTATATTTTTTGGCTTAGGCGAACTTCTTACCATCTTGTCTTGTACTTTTTCCTTCATTGCGACAGAACGTTTCCTGTGGAACAACTGGGTATAACGCATTGCCTACCAATCAGGGGCAAATGCTTTTCGCGCATCTCCGATGTGCTTCCCACTACATGTTCATTGACAAAAAGCAAACTTGTGCGACCGCGTTGTGCGTTCTAGAAGTTTCTTACATTTATTTTGGGACACCCAGTAGTATCTCATTGTAATCCTCTTTTCTTATTCTCTTGAAAACCTCTCTTCACCCGAAGGAAAGAACAAATTCCCTTTTATAAGAAAACGTGGACGCAAACCTCGTAGGTGCATTACTGCTTGTTAGTGAAATATCCTCAGGGGCATCAAAAAAATTTAAGACGAAAAACGTTGACATTCTCAGATCATGGCATATTTAGATAATCAGGTACAGATGCTACCCACAAAACATATTACGCCGCAACATGCAACAGAATTTATCATCGTGTATAACTCGGAAACGATGCTGAGGGTACCTGGAGCGAAGAAATTATTGAATATTTAACTCTTCTCGTTAATCCTTCTCCGTAGTAGAGAGACCAGGAACCAGAATTCTATGTTGATTGACGCGTTTATAGTCTCATTGTGACGGCCAACAATGCTTTAATGTTTTGTTTAGATTCTTACTTGAAGTTGGGATCCAGTATAAAGCTGTTGTTACTTTCCAAACAATGCTTTGTAGAGTGTACATTGCGCGAGTCCAGCTAGCACTAATTTATTCTGAAAAAAATAATACTGAAAAATATATAAATATTAAAGTTATTGATTTTGTAATGCAAAACACATTTCTATCAACATCTAAAGCACCGTTATGAAACCAAGTCTATTATATCCCCCGATAGATTCAGTCGGAAATTTAATTGAACTCCCTTGCTGTAGGATCTGATTAGGAGTTTATTTTCTTTCCTCTCCAGCTACGCGATCTTTTTATCTTCCTTAATTCTTTGAAACAGCTGATAGTCCCCGAAGACGTGTCTGCGCTGTGTCTTCTTTCACTATCTTTCTCCTAGCAGCTCACAGACCTTTTATAAATAATGACCATACACGTTCTCATGAGATGGAGAACGTGTAGGCTCTGATAGTGGATGCAGTGATAATCTGCGTTGCTTAGCCAGAGGTTAATCGACTGGTCGAACCATAAATTAGTGGTCTCCATGTAAACCTGAGCGAAAGACAAGTTACTGCTAACTTGGATCTACATTCCCTCTGGCAAGCGGGTAAAGAATATGCAGATGCTGATCGTCGTATCGATCGCCGTGTATCGATCTCGTTCTCCCTCGTGTATCGATACCGTCGCCGTGTATCGATCGCCGATCGATACCCAGCGGCGTTAGTTTAGGGCAGGCAACGGTTTAGGTGGCCCCAGGTATCAATTAGTGTCACCTCAGTGCCTGTGACTGGAAGATCATAGGATTCGAGTCCCGACATTGGAAGGATTTTCGGCACTATGTAGCTAGATCAAATTCAGACGCTGCTTGGGGAATTCTAGCGGGTAGCTGCTCTAATCGGTAGTTTTCCGTGGTTTCTTCGATCAACAGCAGACGAATGCCAGAGCAGTAAGGTTTTTACGAAATAAAATAATTTAATAGTCTATATTTCGCGCAAAATTACACGGAAACTTTTCATATTTTCGAAAGGTCGAACATGACCTTATTTCAAGATCTGTATTTAAGCAACAGATTTCATTTAGGAACAAATTCTCTATCTTCATTATTATAGTTGTGGAAGACGCCGAAAAAATTTTGATTTTTTGTAATTATCGAAAAAATTATGAATTTCAACGAAAATGAGACCTGCACTCCTAAGTGGCCATTACCCTATCTGAGAAAAAAGTTTAATAAAAAAATTTGTTGCCATTTTTTTGAAAGTGTCAGAGGGTCTTCATGTACAGAACTCCCCAAAATTAAAATATCGGTTACAAATTCAAGGGACTGCAACATCAGCCAGAAAAAAGGAAATTATCAATTTTGGAGGAAATCGGCTGAACGGTTTATGCACTAGCGTTGCGCACAGACGGGCGGAGAGACATACACACAGAGGTTTTGCCGTCAACTGATTTTTCGGTATCAAAGCCGAACAAACCATGAATTCTGGGTACAAAACGTGTTAGAAGACTTTTTTCTATATTTAGCAACTGCATTTATTCATTTTTTCGTTACCAGGGCCCAGCAATATGAGTTTTGTGTCGGAAATTTGCCATTTTTCTGAACACGATTACAATAATTTCTTTTCTTACGTTAGTAAAAACACAGGTGAAGAAGGGTTTTTGAGAGAAGATGTTTCATCATTTGTGTCTCTCAGATGATACTGCTAAAGGACTTGCACAAGTTAATAACACATAAAATCATCTAGGTAATAATTGTCGCAATTAGTGGGGAGCAGACGAGGCATGTGCTCCGATCGTCAGATTAGGAGAGGGCACTAAACTGAACTAATATTTTTTACTGTAGAAATTTAACGTATGATACAAAATCGAAAAACTGTAGAGCTAAATATAAAGTGGAAAAACTACTTCTTATCGAAATTAAACATCCTGATATAAAGCAATACTTTATTGATTAATCCGATTTAAACCCGATATCATTTTTGATACAATTTTTCATTTCATTTCCAACGATTGTGGCAAATGTGAAATGAAATACTAAACATTCCAGCCTCAGTTTAAAAATGACACAGTTTTAGAATTATTTTTTATTTACTCTTGTACAAAACTATGAAATTACTTTAATTTAATCTCTTTACCTTTAAAATTAAGCTTTATGCCCCCACCCTCTGTCTGGAGTTCTTGCCACGGATGGAAATTAACCTAGTTACGTCCCTGAATGTAATGGAAGACTGTCCTGAAGCTTTTTACGTCCATTGTGCTAGTCATTCGTTAAAATGGGCTGTTGTCGGCGCTCCTAATTGCAAAAATAAGGGTCACTCTCAGAACATTTAACGAGATAATCAGATGTTTTTTTGAATGTCTGGTAAACGGCAAAATGATCTAAACAATGAAGTCCATAATCTTGAATCTGGGATTAAGAAAGAGTATTTAACGAAATTATGAATAACACAATAGGTCGAATAACATGATTATATTAATTACATTCTCATATTTTTATTTCAATATCTCAAACTTTAGAATAAATTGAATATTATGGAAGCAAATAATCATTGAAAAAGAATTTACATTCTGACAGCATTTTAAAAACTGGAAATTTCATCAGTAGTTTGGCTGTGATTCACGAATTATTTTCTTTTACAAATCCGTTATCTGTTTATTTGCAAGACATTGGCAGGACTTTTAGATACCAATCTTAGATTTCAATATTTTTAATTAATTACTTTCTTTTAAAAATAATACTTAAAGGTATTGTCTGAACTTGGTTTTCGGTGGGTAAATCTGACAATGAGACCGAAGGAGGAGCGATTATTTTCACAGCCCAGCACCAAACAATTTGTAAATAACTCCAACAAAAATTTTTTTTTTCAATGTTAGACTTACTCAAAAACCACTAACATTCGAGAAAAAACATAAGGCACATGACACCATAGTAGTTTTCAAAACTTCAGACATTTCCGTAAAAACAGTTTTGGCGTATGTATAGGAGCGTTTTGCTCTTTTCGGAATTTAAAGAAAACATTTGAAGTCATTTTGAGAAAATTTTGAATGTAGTTTGTACTTTAAATAAAATTCTTCACAATCTTAAAGAGATCCGTTTCAAATGTTTTTAACGCAATACGGTCTCACTGCAATTTTCAATCAAAGACATGATCATGTCTAAAAATAAAATAATTAAGTGAATCGGTGATTTCATAAAGGGCATGAGTCACCTTTTCTCACAAATTGAGTTATTAACATTATCTATCTTCTTGATAGATACATCGTTGGGTGTACAATGAAGGTGACTACCATTGGCCCAGTCTCAGTTAAAGATATGTCAAATTCTCGTTGACTGCTCAAAGGGCGTGACTCATGCCCATTCTGCTCTCAACAGTTGTTAGCTCTCTGAATTTATGAGAGAACCTCCTCTTACTCACTCCAAAATCAGCTGAGGTTCTTTTTGTAGTAGAGGCTAGGAGTACGTGTTTATTTTGCTGATAGTGTTTGTGTTTAAAATTGTGTTTAGTTACCTGAGTAAGTAAAAATTATTAATTACAAACTAATATATACGTCTATGAACTAAGAAAGATGTCAAAAATAGGAGATAAAAAATATGCAAGGATAAAAATCATGTATTTTGAATTACTTTTGATTTCATGGAGGTATTTCAATTACCGTGCATCCCTGTCTAGAGGAATTTTTACTATAGACAATTAGGTGTTAATACTTTCTGCATTTTCAATTTGACCACTGACGAAGGAAACCAATATCATTATCATTAAGGAATGGCTATAAAATCCCCCAATAACAATTGTTCATTCCTGAGGGACTAGTTATCAAACATTCCAGAAAATATAAAATAACTACACTTGTTCAGTGCCAAATTGAGTTATGAAGTCCATGCCAAAACAAAAAACATTCGGTTATTCGTATGTTATTGAGTCTTATTATGAATAATACATTTCAGAAAACTGTTCACTATTTTCCAATGCGGGGACACAGATTCTTGTCCTGTGACCGGTATTTTGGAGTACTGATAAGAAAGTTACGGACACATGACAGATTACATACTACACATAAAATTTTCTCTGCTATGCAAGAGGTAGGGAATCGTTTCTACTTTAAAAAATGGAGAAACACAAGAAATTCTAAATTTTAGAGCCTGGTGGCCTACCTGCTTCAAACAAATCTTTCTCTCCTGTGAAAGTTAAGGAAAAATGATTCCACGTGATCAAAAAGTGAGCTTTCGACCATTATTGTTTACCATGTTTGTGTACTCAACTGAACATCATAGTGAAGTAAAAATAAGGTAATTTGTTGAGGGGACTACTGAACATTCCTTTGCACGTGCAAGAGAGTCCTGGAGTTCAGTTTATATTCCAGATCCTGCAAGAGCCTACAAAAGAAAGATTCCTCTTCAAGTGGAAAACATAATTGACATCAAGAAAATACTTCAGTACATACCAACAGAACACACGTCTTGTTTAAAAATGAACTGAAAGAATTGCTAACCCGTGTGGAAGAAGTCAATAATCAGGCTATTTATGCTGAAAACAGGGACGAAGCTGACTAAAGAACAGATTGCATGTATTAAATTTGATAAATGTGAAAATAAAGTACGTTTACTTGCCGCTTAGTATATGATTTCCATGTATAACGGAGAACTTAACGTCAGTTGATTGCATAAAGGGCACAAGTCATAAAACAATATAAATTATTTTCAGGGTACTGTTGCACAAAAAATAGTAAAAGATATATTTTGAATATTTATTTAGATTAGTTACATTACAGCAGTATTTTTGTCAAATTTTGAAAGACCTTCTGTATCAAACCAATATGTTTCTTGTCTTTCCTGAAAAAAATTGTTTTACTGACTCATGACTGTTGTGAAATCACCGATTCAAGTACACTTTGTGTTGAAGTCATCATAACTTTATAACAGAGCGAACACTTTTAAATGTTTGCACTGCAAATGACGACCTCTATTCAACTTTGCAAGGTCCGCGTACAAGTGCACACCGTTCCCATTTCTCAGTCCCACGCCCTCTGTCGAAGCGACGGCGCCGAGCGGAGCGCGTATCGCCGCTGTTTATTAAAACCGCGCGCGAGGCGACCAATATATCTTGCGCTCTCGGTGCGACCCCTGCGCTGCGGGCGGGATTCTTGCGGCGAGGCCGCGCCGGCAATATCGCCCGATGCTCGAGCCACGCGCACGCGCCGCGCTTAACGACGCAATCTCCAGCGATAGGCGGATAATAATGGAGGCCTCGCGGGGCTGATGAGCAGGCGACGGCGCGCACGCCTCGGCTCCCAGCCCCCCGCCCCCACCCACGCCCACGCCCACGCCTCCGCCCACGCCCCTGCCCACGCCCCAGCCCACGCCCGCCCACGCCCACACCACCGCCCACGCCCACGCCCCGCCCACGCCCACGCCCCGCCCACGCCCACGCCCCGCCCACGCCCACGCCCCGCCCACGCCCACGCCCACGCCCACCCCCGCCCACGCCCACGCCCCGCCCACGCCACCCACGCACCCACCCACGCACCCACCCGCACCCACCCACGCACCCACGCACCCACCCACGCCCCCACCCACGCCCCCACCCACGCCCCCACCCACGCCCCCACCCACGCCCCCACCCACGCCCCACCCACGCCCCCACCCACGCCCCCACCCACGCCCCCACGCCCCCACCCACGCCCCCACCCACGCCCCCACCCACGCCCCCACCCACGCCCACCCACGCCCCGCCAACGCCCACGTCCACGCCACCGTCCACGCTCACGCCCGCGCCCACGCCCCTGCCCACGCCCACGCCTACGCCCACGCCCACGCCCCGCTTACGCCCAAGCCCACGCCCACGCCCCGCTCAAGCCCGCGCCCACGCCCCGCCCACGCCCACGCCCACGCCTCGCCCACGCCCACGCCCCCGCGCCGCTGTGACGATTGCGTGCTTTCGGGGAATTCTAGTTTCTATCATTTCAAAGTCAAATCTTCTTACTTTATCGCCTACTATGTACTTACGTAGTAAAGAGAAAGTATCGTTATGCTGCGACAAAAATCGGCGACAGAAAAATGACACAAAAGCTCTTATTGTAGGAATTACTTCGCCTAACTCTTGTGTAGTCACAATCTACATCTTGATAACGAAAAAGTTGTTGATGGCAAATCGTCTCTGTTCGTCCGACCGCCTGTGTCCAAGTCTCACGCCTAAATTGTTCTTCAGACGATTTACTCCAAAACTGATATTACCCCTTCGATCTGGCCGAACTGAAGACTTCTAGTTTGAAATCGCTATTTTGGTTTTTAGGAGTTCTTTAATTGAAACGCAAACAATTTCAAACTTTTTTCAATTTTTTTCTCTCTCAGAGAGTGTAGATATACTTAAAAATTTGCACAAGAGTATTTTTTGTTGAACTCTTGTATTTTCGAAAATTGAGCTAGTTTACTTCGAGAAAATTGTTCATTACAGAGTTTCCGGTTGATAGAAATTAATTTTTAAGCATTTGCTGCTGCAGATGTGAATGATATCAAAGACATTCAAATATATAGATTCAATGTTGCAAAACATATTGTGCTGCGTAAACACAAAAAGGTCAGTTTCATTTACATTATTAGGTTTATCAAAATATTGTGTTACGCAACGTAACACGTTTACAAAGATTATTGTCAAGTTATTCACCGTCCTGAGACAAGGCTTTGTGGCAGGTGCATCCAAGAACATGAACGCAAAGAAAGTGTCGGTTCGGGCCCTACGTATGGTATGAATGTTTTAAGCCGTGTTCGTGGTGTGGAGGGCATTTCGATAGCTTCACGCATGACTGCCATAATTTCTAAACCTGACTGGTGTGGAATGTTTGTGCAATCTTTCTGTGTATGTGTATACGAACTGGATATCTATATCCAGAAAAATGGTACATACGACAACTGGGGGATAGTTTTAAGTCTCCATCTTCAAGGTCGAAAGTGTCATCACACGTTTGAGCACGTCCCTTCGCAGTGAAGAGAAAGTTTTATGCAGAAGATACTTCCTCCTCTAAATACACAATTTTCTTGACAGTCCATGGAGCTACAGGAGATGAGTTGTAGTAGTTTCATCGGAACTGACTCCTACAAAGTGGTTATTGATTATTAGGATCAAGACTTCCTGTTTCCACCCCAACTGCTAAGGATTCAAATCTCAAATTATTTCAAATCCACTGCAGCTCTTGGATAAAAGCGCTCAGGGTGTGATGATGGTCTGCAGATTCAGTGTGTGTGTGTGTGTGTGTGTGTGTGTGTGTGTGTGTGTGTGTGTGTGTGTGTGTGTGTGTAGGGGTGAGGCAATATTTCCACAAATCTGCTGATATGCTACATGCTGATATCAGGTAGTACTTCTATCTCAGCTTAAGGCCCGTAGTTTGGTGATTATCCTCACACAGGGCAACTATATTTTTCTCCGGAATTAGCAATTTCCCTCGGATGGGCTGAAGGATTTTAAACAATTCCAATGTAGAGTCGCAACCACTCGTCGTATAGAGGGACATCAAATTGTCACTTCTTCACTGCAAGATCCTTCTTTACTGCACTTTCAGGATGGGAAGGCGATTAAGTATCTTTCTCTTTCCCGGTTTTTTTGATATGGAAGTTAGGAGACATTTTAAGACCCATCTCGACGACCGGAATATGTACATATTCCCTCGCCACAACAATATTCTTATGTGCTAGAGACAGGAATACATCTATTCGCACTATTTGTGTATCTTCATCTTCGCTTGATTGCTTGGAGACAATTTCGACTTATCGCATCTGAGCAAAAATCATTCGCGTTCGGATCAGTAGTCTTTCTCCATTGCAGCTTTGCTTCTTCTGATGGGGCCAGACACCATGCGCATGTGGCAACGTGACCTAAGTCACAAATTCTATCGTGTGGTGTTTGAATGAATATGATTTTCAATTGCTTTCTCCGTAGCCAAATGCATCATTTTCGGTTACTTTCTGATATGAATATTTTGTTTTCACCTCTTGAATTAGATAATAATAACATTCTTTCACACAGAGAAGACAAAATAAAATCACATTCCTTCAAAACCAGACTACACATCTGTGATTGGACACCATCGGTATGAACGAGGTTTTCTTACAACCGTATTGTTGTGTAACGATGTTCTATTACTTTGTCATATTTTTTTCCATTTCTTTACAACCTTTTAAATTTAGAATAATTATTCATGAAATTATCTGGTTCAATATTTTTGTTTTTATCTAAAAAACTTTTCTTTTATTCTTACCTTTCGTCATAATTTGTCACGTATGGACGAAACGTATTTTAGGCGTAAACATTCGACGAACATGTACAGAACGTATTGTCTCTCCACTTTTCTTGTTTCCGTCCTATTTTGATTACCTAATGTTGAGTTTTACAGATACATCGCGCGAGTAAAAACATCCCTACTGATTTTGTGAGCACCAGAGAGCTAAGCACATAACAATCAATGCCAATAACTTATTCGTTTACAATAGTTGTTTACAAGCATGATACTGTTAAAATATAGCCTCGCCGCCAGACAGGAGGGAGGAAGAAAGCTATTTTCTCGTTTTGGGCGGAAGGAGAAAAAATCACCGTTTTCGACGCGTTCTAGTGCATAAATTATTTTTTAACAAAATTGAAGTTGATTTATAAAGTTTTTAGAAAAGTTTTTCATTTTTAATTTTGTAAATCTTGGTTGGTTTGATAAAATGTATTGTTTTGGAGATACACTCGAAAAACTGAAAAAAAGGCAAAACGTTTATTGGGGGGGGGTCTCTGTGAAGCCGACTTTTCTCGAGGTGGCAAAAATACAATTCGAATTTATCACGCCCAAAACATACAGAACCGTTGAGAAACCAACTTCCGGAATTTTTTCCTGTATCGGGCCCTTTTGAGCACCAAGTGACAGACATAAAAATCTCATCTTAGAATCTTAGAGAATTAAATTATAAAAAACATATTTGCAGTTGTAGCAGCACCAGTTTTAAATGTATATCGCCCACTTCAGACCACGGGTATTGTTAGTAAGCTGTTCTGTATTTTCACTACCTTGTCACGTTTGCTGCGGTAATGGCTTTCCTCTTGAGACACGTAGTTCTTTCGCTTGGGAATTATTTGCTCACTCAGCACTTGATTTCATTTCTCCCTTGATTCAGAGGCTATGGTTAGATTGTCTTTCATATTTTCACATTGTCTCTCGCCTGAATTTACACTTGTTTATTTACTCTATGAAGTAACATTTGTACTAGTAACCCTTTTAAGTCCACTGTTCCCAACGTACTTTACTTTCTCGTCATACTACGTACGCCCGTAGAAAAGAGAAAATATTGTAATGTTGCGGCGAAATAATCCCTGCCAGAAAAATGGATAAATCTTGTTCCTATTGGTAGTACACACTGCGTAGTCAGATGTGTGCTAGTCAGCTATGTAATAAAGTAACGCGCTCCCTCTAGCACGCTTTGTAGTCAGATTCCACCTTTTGTGGGCCATTGACACCTAAATATTATTTGGTGGCCATCTGTGAGTGCATCTGTGGCCAACGCTAGTGCTTAAACCGCTCAGACGATTTTCTACACAATTTATACATTTCTCTACAGATCAGGCCCTGCGAATTCGAGGCCCTACGAACTTGAAATCGATATTTTGATGGTTGAAGGCACTTTGCATGAAGCCTCAACATTTTTAATTTTTTCTCAAAAATAGTGCAATTTTTTAATTATATTTTTACCTGTGATAGAACAAATGACGCTTAAAAAGCACAAGCCTCATTTTCGTTAAAAACATTGAATTTTCCAAAAGTGTGCATCATGAGTGAAGTGAAAAAGTGCGTACTCTTGTAACACTTCCAGTTTCTTATCTTAAATGTATTGTATTGCAAACTTTATACCATAATCATACAAAAATCTTCAACGAGACATACAAGCAAGTGTTGGAGCTTCTGAATGCTACATGTTGATTTATCCAAGATAGCTCTGACCAAGACATATACATAACTTGAGTAGGTTTGATCCTTCTTCTATTTGAATATTATTCAAAGATAATTTATGTAGTCTTTGGTATCGCGTTTAGTTTCTAGTAATACAGAAGCAATAAAATGAAAGAAAAAAAACTTGACTTAGAAGCTTTTAAGAACAAAAAGTCATTGTAAAGGGAAACGTGATTCTCAGTACTTTCCAAGAAGGTTCCTGTAATTTAAATAAACTATTTGCATAGTAAAAGTGTTTTTAAACTTTCGTGCATCTCTGAGTAATGCCCCTACTGGGTCCGCAGCCCCGAAGTAGTACAGCGCCCCGCCACTGTGTGGCAGGGCGAACGCGCGGCGCGCAGCAGTTCAGCATTCCGCCACTCCGCACGGCAGAGCGCTCGTCGACACCATTTAGTATTGTTACTGCTGCTGCCGCTTACGCAGGAGAGATAACGTTATGTAATGCAGCGCGAAAAAAAACGGGGAATTTTCGGCAGAAAAATCTTATTACAGGGGACTGGCACGAAAAGTGGATAAATTCAGTTAATAAATTTAGAAAAAAATTATCTTACACGTAGTGTAACCAGTATCCATGTTTTGTGGGTCCTGATACTGCAAAATCGAATAACGTCAAAACGTCTGTCCATGTGTCTGCCCGTCCGTCTGTGAACAACGTTAACGACCAAAACGTTCAGTCGATTTTCTCCAAAATTGATATTCCCCAATCGATTTGGCAGATGCCGCGGCCCCTTGACTTTGAAACCGATATTTTAATTTTTTTTGGGGGAGGTGCTTTACATGAAGTCCATGAGACATTTTCAAAATTTTAAAGACAATCCCTCCATCGTTTTTTATTAAATTTTGTTGTTGGATAGTGGGAAGGACGTTTAAGAGAATGATGTATGTCTCGTGTTTGTTGAATACTCTAATTTTTCGAAAACTGCAAAAGTTCTTCCTAAAACTACAATATTATGAAAATATTTTTTCTTAATGAAATATTTTCCTTAAAAATATATTTTAAAACTAGGTTATGTGCAATTTTTCGAAATTTTGAGTACTTTTTGAGTAATATTGCGTAAAAGTAAGCCCGAGAATGCACGTGTTGTTTTAATATCACTAATTTGTAGTACATGGTTGAGTGAACCGGCGTATGGCAAGCGCCGACCACATTGATGCACAGTCCGACGGTGAGTACTGACGTAAAGTTCAAATCTAATTCAGAGAGATCTGCAAACTGCTGGAATTCATAGCATACCACTAAAGCGGTCGGGTTGCTCCAGCTATACGTGAAATTCATTGACGACTCACCCAAGAACTCCGCAACCAATGATGTATATATTAATCTCTATGTAAGTACATACATCATTGCCCACAAAAAGGCAGCGGCCCTGCTGCCTGCTCCTTGGGAGACCTCGCTGCGCAGACCCGCTGAGATAGCACAGGACAAAAACTATTATCACTTAACGTCTCTGACCAGGATCTTAAGGTTCGAATGCCCACGGTGGAAAATATTCGATACTACCTGAGTCAAATTCAGGCGCTATTGCAAGAGAATCGGTATATCAGCCGGTAGCTCTAATCGATAGTTTTCAATGGTTTCATCAATCAATACCTGGCGAATGCCGGAGTAGTACCTAAACGAAAGGACCACCGATCGTCCTCTATATTTTCTCCCATTCTTGACCTCTGCTCTCCCCTTGCACACAGTTATACTTGCATTCTCTACATTACCACAGATGTCGAAAGACCATTCGGGAGCCTAAAGCTTGTCCCGGCAGGGGCACTGCCCCGTTGCCGGAGATATCAATCTGAAAGGGGAATACCCGCAATTCGACCGGTAAGGAGGATCTCACGTTCCAGCGTAGAAGGAACCGGGCAGTCTCCATGAATATAAAGCAAGCATCTACCATACGACACGAATGACCGTAGCAGTTGATGCGTCCCACAACACAAAATAATATTGATTGATTGATTCTTAATGATTCCGCGCGTCAACTGCTTTGGTCATTAGTCCCGTTAGTGTAGCGCATGTTTTTTTCTCTCGGGAGATGGCGGCGATCTTCCCCCGCTGGATGGCGTGATCCGGCGCCGACCTCCCGTCGGCTAGTAGGGATTCCCCCCTAACCAGGACTCTCCCACCAGCGGGGCACCGCCCCTGCCGGGACAAGCTCTAAGCTGCCGACCGGTCTCCCGGAATATGTGGTAGTGTAGTGCATGTTAGTGTAAGTGTGTGTGTGTGTGTAAGGGGTGAGGATAGGACAAGGAAGAAGAAGGAAAGATCGCGCGCAGTCCGTGGCCCGTTTGTTAGGGTACTGCTCCGGCATTCACTTGATGTTGATCGGAGAAACCACGGAAAACTACCAATCAGAGCAGTCGGTCTCTACAATTCTCCTCCAGATAGCGACTGAATACGACCTAGTTCACAAGATAGTGTCGAAAATCCTGCCGCCATCGAGACTCTAACCTAGGACCTTCCAGTCAGAGGCACTGCAGTGAAAAAATAAATGAATAAAACAATCAATCAATCTAGCTAGCTAGCAAGCAAGGAAGCCATTGCCAAACCCTACCACGCGACGGCCCCACTTCACCCAGCGCCTTGGGCAGCCCACGTGGTTTTATTACGATTAAAGGAACTTATCAGGTTCTGAATTGGAAGAAGGGACACTGATATCAAATCGGAACACCGGACTAGATGGCTCAGGGCATCAATTGATGTGACTGCAGCGCCTCTGACTGCGAGGCCCAAAGTATCAAGTCCCAACTGTGGCAGTATTTTCGACACTGGCTTGTCAGCGAGACCGAGTTCAGCCGCTGACTGGAGTATTCTAGCGGCCGACTGCTCTGATGGGTAGTTTACCGTGGTTTCTCCTATCATCACCAAGCGAATGCCGGAGCAGTACTCTAACAAAGGGCCACTTACACACACTTACACCAACAGGCACTAAACGACCATACATGTCGGAAGGTCAGTCAGGAGCTTGATCTTGCCCCGGCTGCGGCGATGTCACGCTGGTGGAAGATACCTGGTTGGGGAAAATCGCCGCAAGCCGACTTAGGTTGGCGCCGAATTTCGCCATCCAGCGGGGGAAGATCACCGCCACCTCCCGCGATAACAAAATGCACTATACTCATGGAGCTGAGTTGTACGACGTAAAAAAGCTGGTAAAAACGATGACTGGCTTTTATCAACTTTTTTACGTCGTTTCTCTTTGCTTTTAAAACAAATTTAAAACATTTTAAATGCATTTTATTGATCATTTTTGGTTATTCTTTAAGTCCTCAATATCCACCCCTTGTTATTATACTGTCTTTGTTATCTGAAGTCGTCATGGGAAAGTGGCATCCACTTCTTTCAGACGCTCCCCACGAAATCATAGCTTGATTACAAAATGAAGGAAGACGGGTAATATCCAAGCTTATTCTGAATGTTTTGTCGTGTTTACGTCAATCTACCTTTACGGTTTCATTGCTTATAACGTTCTTATTGAATTCTAAGAGCCTTATTCTGCGTGCTTCATTTCTAAGGAAGTTGATTTGCTTAATTCGCTTGTCCTGTTCAGCGTCATTATGTTTTCTTCCCAAATCTCTAGTCAAGCTATTCGAAGCCTGAACACAACCCGTTTCGTAGATCTCAATCCACAAAATGAGACTTTTGAATGTTCTATTACATTTTTGAAAGTGTAAGTTTCCAGAGTACCTGTACTTCACAATTGCGAATGTGCAGAATCTCGAAATCTATGAAAACTTAAATTGACGGTTAAAGATTATGTGTAATCGAATCACACGTGTCTGTATTTCTGTTTGTTAATAAACGCTTAGCAATATTTCAGTTTTTACCCGTGCCTTGTACCAATCCTGTATGATATTCAAGGTTTGATTGTTCAAAGTTGCACTCCAGTACCAAGCCATTTTCACTTTTAAAACAATGATTTACAAAGGGAGTTTTGCATGACTCCATCTAGTTACAATAATTCTTTCAAATGTTGATAAACTTTATATTAATTAGCAATAATTAATAAACTTTAATATTTATTCATTTTCCAGACGTATCAAAAATGTCACGCTGTAATGAAATATTCATTGAAATTGAAAAATCATGCAATAGTTTGCTACAAATAACCACGAAACTTAGCTTGAAAGAAAATAAACTAGAAGATCTTTAGTACGAAAGTAATAAATAAACTGATTTAATTTGAAAATAGTAAGTGATATTTCGTTCAATAGTACAATAATTCTTCTTGTACATATTTTTTTTAAACAATTGCAAAACTTCATACGAAATACTCACCTTCTCTTGTTTCCCGTTCTCTACGGCAATGAAATATTTTCTGTGTCTCTACTCTGGCATCCGTAAACCGCACAATTTGTAGGGTTTTGCACGAAGTAACCTTAAATCTCACCCAACACGTAAACAAGCGCCTTATCTCATAAACACCCCACTACCAAGCCGCACACCACGCTGTTTGTGAAATATATTAACTCCACTAAGTTCTGAATTGTAGTGAAAAAAAAACATATTTTTCTCCAATGCGGACGAGTGTAGACAAACAAACAAGGTCGCACAGATATGCGAAAGCATAGTCCCACGGAGAAAGAATAAAGTTGTGTACATTTAGAAAGGGAAATTGAAGGAATTGTATACTTTATTTATAACACATTTACACAATAGCGCAGCTCCGAGTTAAATGCCCTATAACGACCTGTTGGTGGGCGACATTAGCGATTCGCGCGGCGACAAAGGAACACTACGCCGCCTTGCCATTCGTAATACAGCATCATTTTGCTAAATTCGACCAAACACTTGTTTACTTTCTATATTTTAATTTGCTTACGCATATAACTAAAACATGTGAAGTAGACGTTTTGAACAGTTTTTAAGTAAAGAAATTATCTATATGTAATGAATGTTGTCCATTGAAAGTGGATAGTGGAATCTTGAGTAAAAACAAGTATTTCTATAATTTTCATCAAAATATCTAGAAATGAAATATAAGTAGTAAATATGGGTATCGAGGAGGTAATAACATTTCTTTTGTAGTTTTGAACAACTTTCCGTCTTTCCTTTCTAGGTTTTTGGGAAAGTAAAAAACTCATGTTTGATTAAAGTGGGCAAAAAGATCACAAATGAACCTTTCAGAATTACGAAAGGTTTGAGACAAGGTTGCTGCATTTCACCAACATTATTGAAGATTTATATTCAGAAAGCACTGAAGTTGTGGTGCAGGAAATGTGCAGGTATGGATATTGAGATAGGAAATAGATGTATACATACACTTTTGTTTGCTGATGATCAGGTGCTCATAGCTGGAGATGAAGATATTTCCTTTATGACTAGAAAATTATTCGAAGAATATACAAAATGGAGTTTAAAAATAAATTTTGAAAAATCAGAATACTTGAGCTGTGGAGAAAATGCCGGAAATCTTAATATTGAGGGCCATCAGATCAAGGTATGTAAAGAGTTTAAGTATCTGGGCAGCATCTTAACACAGGATGGAAAATGTGATCGAGAAATCCAACATCGAGCTACAAAAGGAACAACGGCAATCTCAAAATTAAACGCGATACATTGGTCTCCAAAAATAGGATAGAAAGTTAAATTGATGATGTACAAGTCCATTATAGAACCTATAACAACATATGGAAGTGAAAGTTGGGAATTAACGCAAAAGAACAAAGAAAAATTGAAAGCAATAGAAATGGACCATCTTAGAAGATCTTTGAGAATCTCCCGCCTAGAACATGTAAGCAATGAAGAAATAAGGGAAAGGGCGCAGTCTCAGTATAACATCGTTGACAGAATCCAAGAAAGGCAGCTTCTCTGGCTCGGGCATGTATTAAGAATGGGAGAAGATAGATGGCCAAAGAAAGTTCTGCTATATCAACCGGCAGGAAGGAAAAGAAGAGGAAGACCTAGAACATCGTGGTATGCAGGAGTACAAGAAGCCATGCGTGCAAGGAATGTTGAAGAGGAGGAAGAAGCATGGCGAGACCGAGACCTGTGGCGTCGGAGATGCGGGAAGCGGCGACAGCTGTAAGACCCCCGCAGAAGAAGAAAAAACTCAGGTTTCTTTCCTGAATTATTGCCGCATTTACTTGCAGAATAGTACGCCCTTTTCAACACACGTGTTGTTGTTAATGCGCAAACTGTAAATGTACAAGAATTCAGTCAGTGCATATCAAGCGTGGGGCAGCTTGGTCGAAAGGCGATGGCGGGATTCGAGAGGCGAAGGCAGGGCGAAGGTTAGGGCGCGAGGCGAAGGAGAGGCCGAGGGGTGAGGGCGAGGGGCGAAGGCTAGGTCGAGGGCTGATGGCGAGATTCGAGGATCGATTCAAATCAATAAGAGGGGATCGTCCGTGGGGTGAAGTACGGGAAAGACTATCTAAACCAACTTACGTCGCGCGGAAGGATCATGGTTTCAAACTTCGGCAAAGAAAACAGAGAACAGATGTAGGTAAATTCTCATTTGTAAACAGAACGATACAAAATTGGAACAAATTACCTGCTGCAGTGCTGGAGACTTTCCCTCAGAATGTCAAAAATTTTAAAGTTAGACTAAGTAAATATGGTTAATAGATTAATTTTGTAAAATTGTATTTGGTAACATGTTAATATTTTAATGTTGTTTGATGTTTGTTTTGTGTATTTTTAGAAATTTCTTAGAAAACGCTACCACCGGAAATATTCTATGTATTCCTAAGTAGCAAAATAAATATTCTATTCTATTCTATTCTATCGAGGCGAGGGCGGGGGCGCAGGCGGAGGGAAGGCCAGGGCGAGAGTGCAAGGGCCGAGGGGGAGGATCGGGCCGGTTCCTCTCGTGCAACTTGTACGCGCGCAGCCTCGTGTCCGCCCCGAGGGTCGCGCCCGCGCCGCGCCGCGCCGCGCCGCCAGCCCTCTGCAACTGTGGCGAGCGCGCATCGCTGGCGCGGGCGCCCTGCAGCCCCGCCCCTCCCCGCCCCGCCCCGCCCCGCCCCACCGCTTAAAGAAGATGCTCCGCGCAACTGCGCATTGCAGCTGCGAACGGAAAGCGGCGAGAGGCTCCATGCGTTGGAGAACGCATTTTTAAGCCTTTCAAATCATTAATATACGCACGCATTTATGTACTACATGCAATCAGTAGCATCAGCACGAAAAATCTCAAAATACATCCATACAATGAAAATGTATTATCGATATTCAAATAAAGATACTCAATAATATGTATTTAAATACAGTGAAAGTGCACTATTTGCCCTTAGTTTTGCGCTACCTACAGCACAGTCTACAATCCACTTTAACTTCCGTATGAGTTTAAATGTCTTTTTATTACTTACCGAAACACTCAGGTGATAAGGAAACGAGTAAAATCACAACCGGGAATCAAACAAATATAATAACAAAAAAAGCATCGATATAAATGAGTTACTGACATATACACATACTGCCAACACATGTAAAGTTTCCCACTATAAAACTATAATATTGAAGGTAATGTTTTTTCTTCAAATGAAATTTTTCTCACGATTAATTCTTCAATTATTTTCATGTTCATTGTTCTGAAACTATTAGTAGTTTTTATGCAATTTTTACCAAAAAATGGACAATATTAAGGAGAATATTTTTCAAAAACGGCTCCAATTTTGTTTCTTAAACTTTTTCTACTCGTAGTGCTAAAAACACTAAATAACATGACCTAACTGTAATTTTCAAGTACATACTTGTTCTTCCAAAAATTCCACAATTGAAATATCCTGAAATTTCACTGACGAGGTTAATATTTACAATACGAGCATTTTTTCCTTTGTTACATTTGTAAGTAGAAGGGCTTTAAATGATTTCTGATGTTCAAAATTGCCCATTTTCAAAAACGCACAAACGTCATTTTCTCAAAAACAGCTCCATTTTTTCTTTTACTTTCTCACTACTGCATTCGTAGTATAGGAGAAAGTATTGTAATACTGCGGAAAAAAACGGCGAATTCGAGACATAAAACTCTGCTTGCAGGGCCCTGGTAACGAAAATGTAGAGAAATGTTGTTCCTATTGATAATAAATTACTTCCTCTAATACGTTGCCAAGTCAGAATCCATGTTTGTGAGTTGTTGATACCGAAAAACTGATTGAGGGCAAAACCTCTGAGTTTGCCCGTGTGTCTCCATCTGTCCGCCCGTGTGTCCATATGTGGGCGACGCTAGAACATAAACCGTTCAGTCGATTTTCTCCAAAATTGACATCCCCCAAATGATCTAGCTGATTTCGCGGTCCCTTGAATTTGAAACCGATATCTTAATTTTGGGGTGAATTTTACATGAAGTCATTGAGACATTTTCAAAATTTAAAGAAATTGGGTCCAAATTTTTTCATTACATTTTGTTGTAGAAGGCGTAGTGCTTAAGAGAATGGTGCAGGTCTCGTTTTCGTTTAAATCCCTAATTTTTCGAAAATTGCAAAAATTCAAAATATTTTCGGCGTCTTCCTAGAAATACTATTATGGAAATACATTTTTACTTTTTCGGCCTCACTAACGTAAGAAGAGAAAGTATTGTAATCGTGCGCGGAAAACGACGAATTTTCGACTCAAAACTCGTATTGCCGAGCCCCAGTAACGAAAAAATGGACATATCCAGTTGCTAAATTTAGGGGAAAATCCTCAAACCCGTGGTATAGAAGAATCCATGGCCAGAATCCATGTTTTGTACGTCTCTGGTACCGAAAAATCGATTGACAGCAAAACGTCTGTTTTTCTGTCTGAATCCGTCATGAAGGCAGAGTGCATGGTCGCGTGTCAGAACAGGTGCCAATTTCCACCTCAGAATCTCGAGGCGTCAGCGAGCTCCCGAAGGTGGCGGACTTCCACTTCCACCGTCGGTCTGTGCACAACGCTAGCGCATAAATCGTCACGCTGTTTTTCTCCAAAATTGATATTCCCCAATCTTTCTGCATGATGTTGCGGTTTCTGGAATTTGAAACCGATATTTTAATTTTGGGGTGTGCTTTACATGAAGCCGTTTGAACATTTTCTAAATTTTGCAAATAATGACACCAAATTTTTTTATTAAACTGTGTCCTCGAATAGAGTAATGCACGTTTCAGAGAATGGTTGTACCAAGTCGCGTTTCCTGTGAAATTCCTGATTGTTCGAAAATTTTTAAAAAATCAAATTCTTTGGCGTCTTCCTACAACTATAATATTATTACTTAAAGTATTAACTATATTTTTTTTACAAGAATATATTCTATATTCTTGATCTTTGCTTCAATTCTGAATTTAAGCGTCATACTTGCATTAGTTGGTATCTCAACAAGTAGGAAAATCCTGCCAAAGGATATTACCATATTCAGACAAGGCCTGAAAATACACAGAGCTTTAACAACTGGTGCACGAGCAGCAAGGGCGCTCAGGTAAACCAACAGGATCTGCGTAACATGTCGCGATGCGTCGTGGGCAGGAGCTCCCGCGAAAGGACATCGCCGTAGCGGATTGATTGATTTTTTCGTGTTTCCGGGCGCGTCAACTACTGTGGTCATTAGTCCCGTTAGTGTAGTGCATGTTTTTTTCTCTGGAGATGGCGGTGATCTTCCTCCGCTGGATGGCGAGATCCGGCGCCAACCTACCGTCGGCTAGTGGGGTTTTCCCCTAACCAAGACTCTCCCACCAGCGGGGCAACGCCCCAGCTGGGACAAGCTCTAAGCTCCCGACCGGTCTCCCGGAATATGTGGTAGTGTAGTGCATGTTAGTGTAAGTGTGTGTGTGTATGTAAGGGGAGAGGATAGGACAAGGAAGAGGAAGGACAGATCGCGCGCGGTACGTGGCCCGTTTGATAAGGTACTGCTCCGGCATTCGCCTGGTGCTGATCGGAGAAACCACGGAAAACTCCCGATCAGAGCAGCCGGCCGCTAGAATTCTCCTCCAGACAGCGACTGAATTCGACCTAGCTGGAAAGCTAGTGTCGAAAATCCTGCCGCCGTCAGGACTCGAACCTAGGACCTCCCGGTCAGAGGCGCTGCAGTGACATCAGTTGATGCACTGAGCTACCACTCCCGGTGCCGTAGCGGAGATGAAAGCACACACGCGGCGAAATCCTCCGTAAAGTTCCTGACAGCCCAAGAGAAGTACCAACGCATCGCAGCTAAGAACTATTTGCGAACAGGTGGGAATAGCGTCGGCTCCCCAGTGCAGGTGAAGAGTGGGGATTCAAAGCGCAATCAATTAGCACTATGCTTCGGGGGCGTTCACTGCGGCGTGAAGTTTCCTCGGTCTCTCGTGAAGTACGGAAACAGTCAGCTAGCAGATAGCCAAGTCGTGCTTTGCGCCCCGACGTCGCGAAAGTTGTATTTGAGAAGGGGTGTTGTGGGGGAAGGAGCCAAGGTTGAACGGCTGCTATGATCCCGCAGTTACCGTGGCGCCGGAGCAGAGCAGTCGAAGGCGAGGTCGGAGAATTGTGTAACAAAAAAGGACATTAAATTTCGCAGTTTACGGAATCTTTCGAATCAAAAGGAAAATAGGTTGTTATAATTAAGAACTTATATTACTCCCTCTATCAATATTTTTCTTTGTCACACTCATGATTGACGTATTGTAAAATGTTAATATTATGTATAAAAAGAAATAGGAATCGGTTGTCCAACAAACTCCCTTTGTCTAGAGAAAGAGGTTTTTGTGTATAGTATGTAAATTGTTTATAGTGTCTACTGTTGTTATGTTTAAGTTATATGATTTCATTTAGACTGTTGTCTTTTGATGGTTTTCTTTTCATTTTTGTCGGTGTTGTAAAAGATATACCATTGTTAGTTTGATTTAATATACGAATCAAAGCTTTTACTTGTACTTTCTGTGTTTGTCAAACAGGTAGCCTCAACAACCCACTCCCTAGAACTCTAGCATATATACTCCAGGCCGTGTATTAGGCCGCACTAAATTCGCAATATGGCAGCTTGAAAGATTTCCTGTCGGAATAGCCAACTTATGAAACTATAACTCTGATCAAGTCTCTCGCTTTTGTTTTGTTTGTTGTCATTCACAATCCTCGCGCGGTCTCGAGTCTTGTCCACTGTTCAATAATACATGATTCGTTTTTCGGTAGAATTAAAAAGAGATGTTCATCTATAAACGAATATTAACTCTGTGAATAATTATTAAGTTAAGTAAGAATTATCAACTATTGCAAGCTTAAGAAGTGTTAAAAAGTGTCAAGTGCAAATGAAAAATACAACCTCAAAAGTTATCTGCGGTCATACTTCTATGTTATTAATGCTTTTGAGATGTGTGTCAACAGTTCCTTCACGTTTTGAACTGGTAGTAATGAGTTTTATTGAACGCAAATAAATACCACAATTATCGAAGTTAATTAACGTGATATACATGGTAGTTTTTAAGTGATCTAATGAATTGTTCCTAACAGTCCAGTTATGTCAATATCAATGCAAATGCATCCATTTGATTTATTTGTTCAATTATTCATTAGCTTTTAAAAATAAGTTCAAAAAAATAATGAAAATCATCATTAGTATAAGTAAGTCTTCAATAACTTATCCATTGTTACCAGAAACAGTCTCTCTCTTTACCCATTTTTTCACCATTTCAATAGGGTGTGATTCATAAGATTGGGATAAATGGTAATAAATATGACTTTTTGATTTTTTTAAAGATGTTTATTTAAACAGGAATGTACACAATCAATATAAATGGCACATTAAATATATAGTTGCACAATAATATTGAATCTACTCTCTTATTGTGACTACATTACTATAAGCTTCTCCCTGAACATGCAGTTATTACACAGTAAACCCTCTCATTGCTTGTTAAATAATTCAAATCAAAAGTATATTATACTTCAGTTTCCATTACAAATTCATGCCAAATAATTCCCAATAGGCAGCCAAGCAGTACAAGATTAATATATTGTTTATTTATTGCCAGTTAAATACACTTTCTTGCTGTGAAAAAATTCAAGGTAAGACAACGGTTATTTTCAACATTAAAATTAGAGTATTGTGCCAAGGAAATTCAAAATGCATGTGGAATTTAGAGAGAGATGTGGTGCTACTTGCCCAAAACCAGTATTACAAGTAATGTCACAAATGCTACTAATCAAATAAGGTTACAAACAAGCTACAAAAACTGAAACAATGTTGACAAGACTATTTACAAATACATTTAGATATACAAGACAAGTACATCTGTGAAAACTAAGAATTATAATAATTAGAGAGATGATTTTTATGTCCTAAAAATCTTGAAATATGCATCTATGACCTAAAAATTCTGAAATATGCAATTAAAAATAACAATATTTCATTTCATGTGATACTTGGAATGAAAAGATGTATTTTTGTGCAAACATAATATAACCTAGCTCACTTCTCAGGAGAAATAATTGAAGTAATTATGCACCTTCATTAAGGACATTGTTTGTCTTGTTTCATTTTTTCTGCTTGGTATAAAAAATATATCAAGAAATATCCTACATTTGCACAAGTATTTTATTGTCTATAGAAAAGAAAAAACACAAAGTGTGACAAGCTTTTTCTAATCAATGACTGCTCCCAAATAAATAGATTCTATGACAACAAGGAATGGTTTAGAGATAAGTCTCTCTTTAAACAAAATAAATATAGGAGCATAAAAATATTCTCTTATTATATGAATATGCACCAACAGGAAAAATTTGCCAAATTGCACTAACATATTAATCTACATAGCATCCAATTCTAACCACATGTCAAGGAATTTCATTTAGCTATGCCCTGAAGCAATAGACAAAAATATGCAAAATCATAGATATGCACTCCCTATTAATAATAATAATAATAATTATAATAATAATAATTAATTACTGCCTTTGGTGTGTTGGAGTTTGTATTTCTATAGTAATTCCTCAGGAAGCACTCTCTTTTAAAAATTATAATTTCATTCTCTCTCACATGGGCATACTTGTCTCCCTTTCCCTAAGTAAAACCCATGTTCTTCACTATTCACTTTAGGGAGGTCTGAGAGCCTTCAAAATTTAACGTTTCATCTCCCACAATCTCTGTGTACAGGTTTCTTATAGAAATACCACAACCTACATAAAATATAATCCTTGGTACTTGTTAAATAATACATAAAACACAAAATGATCATTGTTTATATTAATAAAACTGTATACTAACAAACTAATTAAAAAGTCTAATTGATTACCTGAATTCAAACTACAATAAAATTTATTGGCAATTGCATCCTTAGTGAAATTGTCAATATCTGTGATTGGACAGGATCTTTTACGGGTCTTTTTGGGTGTGGTCAGAGCTTCTTGTTTTTTATATTTGTTGATAATACTATCAACTGACTTAACACACACCTGTAAACACACAACATCTTGAAAAAAAGAAAATTAGATTTATTACGATTAATACATGAGTAATGGTAAAGATAATTAACAACTATACTCATCCCAATTTTAATTAAGAAAATTACACTTGTAAGTTTTAAAAGATAAGACGTAGAAAAGAAAAGAAAAATCAATCTTACCTGTAATAATTTTGCCACTCGCGTTATTAAACAAGAGTGGGTAACATGAACCTTTTCTTCCACTGCTTCCTTCCACAGTCCACAAAATAAATTGATAATTCCCTTTTGAAGAGAACTTTGAATACGTGTTATCTTCAAAGGTTCAAAATTAAGTATAGACTCGGATGTTGTTGGGCTATCCATTATTTTCCAGTTATAATTAAAATGAATTCAGAAAAAATAATAATAATAAATATAATTAATCTAAAACAAGAAATACTAAAGGGACACTTAACAACAACAAATAATGAACTACAATAACTATTTCAATTAACTTTATTTTTATTACTAAAGAAAACAATTGGAAAATAATAAATAAAACTCAAAAACGCCTAGTACTACTAAATAAATAAATTGAACGATAAAACGCAAAGAACGAACAGCACCAAAACGCAAAATGCAAATCTTTAGCAACACTCGTAAACTAACACAACTTCACTTGTATGGCTTTGAATGTTGGCGAAATCTACGGAAGTAGTCATTGTTTCATTGCAAACTTAAATTTTACAAAATGTCCCTACCGCTTGATAGTAATATATATAGGGTATTTGTGTGACGGTTGGCAACAACTTTTGCCAACATAAAACGAAACGAAACTACCCTAAATCGAGTATAAATGTATGTTCTCATCCGACAGTGACATTTTTCAAAAGTTGTCCCGTTAGTTCGGCTTTTTAGCTGGCCAGCACAATAGAAGGATTTTTCTAAGAATGAGCTAAAGTGACAGTTCGCTAAACAAGTGAATATCACATGTAATTCAGAGAAGTATCCCTCCGCCACGATAGCTGTTCAGCCACGCCTCGTAAAGTGTTTATGGCACCTGTGAAAACACCCCTATGCAGAAGTCAAAGATTTTTGCTGAGGTATAGCTACGTACGCGAGTCCGAGAAATATTTAAATTTAATTACATGTATGGAAAATCTCTTAATATTCTCTCACAATTAGTAAAATGAAAACTACTACGAATGCAAATAGAAAGCTTTCAATCACAGATAGCCACACAACACAATAGCTGGAAACACGTGCACCAGTACGCATCTCACATTCAAGTCTCTGTTTTA
Organism: Teleogryllus occipitalis; assembly: GCA_011170035.1. Lineage (NCBI taxonomy): Eukaryota > Metazoa > Arthropoda > Insecta > Orthoptera > Gryllidae > Teleogryllus > Teleogryllus occipitalis. Next base: position 51,048 of record BLKR01004898.1, on the reverse strand, counting down.
AAATAAACATAATATTTATCACAATAAATTACATTCAATGGAATGTTTATAGAAAAAATATTTTTTAAGGAAGAGCACACATAACATTGCAATTCCTTATTTCAATTATTTCTCGTGGTGCACTATATTTTCGTCGGACGATGACATCACAAAAGGATGCGTCAAAGCCATTTACAAGTTTTACAAGCGTCAAAGCCATTTACAAGCGGATTATACGAACATTCTTTGCAATAAAGAAACCGTAAATAGTACAATATCAGATGTTTCAAATTGGTTCCGAAATAACAAAGTAATAGTAAATGAAAAGAAAACGGTTTTAATGCCCAACTATCTCTATACTATGTATAATACAACGTACCATATAATACGTATACGAGAAAGTAAAAAAAGAAAAAATTGCATACCTTAATTTTGTACGAACTTTTATTACAAAAAATTGATATTATTGTAGTACGCGGCATTGTCATATAATGCTACGATGGATATTTTGAGAAGTCTTTCCGAGAAATTCATTTTTAGCGACATGGATGGGAGATAAGACAAGGCGGCTTTATTTACTAAACGTTAATATTACAATGTTGCTAGGATCAATAAAATGATAAATACAACTTTATTAATGTCAGAAATAATAAATTATATACAGGTATACTGTGACATATCAGATTGTCACCAATATGAAATTCAGCGAATTTCATTAAAAATAACACCATTAGCGAAAAGACGCTGGTTGCCATGGTACCGGAGTGCAACATAAACAATGCCCATTAGTTTAAAAGCGGACGATAAGTAGCATTCGTGAGTTTTTGGTCAAAAATAATGACGTAGATGACGCTGCGAGGTAGATCGCATAATTTTGTTTTAAACAAGTTGGCCCGTTCTCTTCGAAAACATAAGGTCCAACAATGCCAACAGATTGATTCGCATTTTCAATTAGTGTTTCAACTAATTTAATTTTTTTATTGTGAAGTTCTTTTTGGCTGTTCATCAACCGAGGTCTCCTCCAACTCACTTGCGGTGTTCTAATCTCCCCCCTTCCTCGACTTGAGGTGTGCTCATCTTTGTTGGGTTTCTTGGACTGCTGAATGTTCTTCAATCTCTTCATCCAATATTAACAAAGGTGATTCCAAAGCAGTCCTGAACACGTTTGGTGTCCAAGAACTCCAATCGAGTACTTGGGATGCTGGCGGGCGTGTTGCAATCACACTCAAGTGGACATTCAGCAAGACCACAATTGGTGTGAGTCTCTGCAACTACCGCCGCTGCCTCCTCCTCCTATACAATTAAAACAAAATTGATAAGGAAAATTCAGAAACTCCTGCTATGTTATGAACCATTGGAAGACATTGCGATGATGTCTTCTTTACGTACGAATGGAAACCTTTCTCAGAAAACACGACGCGCTTTCAGACTGCCAACATGGATTTAGAAAATCTAAATCAACGGAAACAGCCATATTTTCTTTTCTTAAAGATGTCGCCTCATCATTGGGTCAAAACGAAGCCACTATTAGATTATTTTTAGATCTCTCAAAAGCTTTTGACGTCATTGATCATGACATTTACTTTCAAAATTACCTTCATATGAAATCCGTGGTATTGCTGTAGATTGGTTATGTTCGTACCTTAAACAACGATATCAGAGAATGGAAATACCTTACTGGAATGATGGAACATTATTTACATACCTTTCCGACTCTTTGCCAATTGCACGTGGAGTTCCTCAAGGATCGATTTTAGGCTCTATTCTGTTCCTACTTTACGTAAAAGATATGCCCTCGACGATTCGAAACGGAAGAATAGTTCTCTTTGCGAATGATCCGAACATTCTTTGCAATTAAGAAACCGTAAATAGTACAATATCAGATTTTCAAATTGGTTCCGAAATAACAAATTAATAGTAAACGAAAAGAAAACGGTTTTAATGCAGTTTTCCATTTCAAATAAACAATTCTGTGCTCCATTGAAAATGAACGGTGTACCATTGACTGATGTTAAGGCAACAAAATTTTTAGGTCTCTCAATTCAGTCAAACCTTAAATGGAACGTCCATTTAAATGAATTGAACACAAAATTAAGTTCATTATGCTACGCGTTCAGAATTCTCGCAAATTCAGTCAGCCTTCATACTGCTCGTTGTGTATATTTCGCGAATGTTCATTCCCGCCTGAGATATGGCATAATATTCTGGAGAAATACATCTTATAGCTCCCAGACTTTTAGATTACAAAAACGAATTGTACGAATAATAACCAAATCCCACCCACGTGATTCTTGTAAGCCTCTCTTCATTAATCTAGGAATTTCACCATTACCTTGTCCGTTGATTTACGAATCGGTAGTTTTCGCCAAAAATGACTTGCTTAAGTGCGGGAATATATTTTCAGAAAATGCCCATGTCTATTACTATAAGACTCGTTGTAGAAATCGTATTCATCAGTATCAACAGCTCATTACAAAACAATTCACATACAATACATGTAGTACATTATTTTACATTTTGCCAGATGACATTAAACGATTGTATTCGATAGAAAAGTTTAAATCCCAAGTGAAATCGTTTCTGCTGTATAACTGTTTCTATACGATTAGAGACTATACTGAGCATCGAAAGTAACATTAATTTTAACAGTGATATTTAATGTATGTTTTATCATTTGGACTGTATAATTCTAAACAATATGTAACAAGTATTGTATCGCAGCTTCTGGGTCAATGACCCCCATATCGATCAGGTTTTTCGTCCAGTTTCCCTGATCCATTGAGCAAATGCTGAGCTCCTTGTTTTGCTTCTGGACATAAATGTAACTTCATTATCTGTGCACGTCTTCTAGAATTCAGTGAGAAATATAATTATTCAAACTATTGTTTCCATGTAGTCGCGACGGGAAGTATTATTCCTTGACGACAGACATCATGGATAAGAGCCCAAAACCTATTGCTTATTTATCCTTGAAAATAGATTTTATTACATGAGAGCGGTTTTTTTAATTAGTTCAAAATTCAAGTAGTATATGACTTAGTGTAGGGATCACAGAATTTTGAAAATGTGTACAGAATTCACTTCTCCCTTTAGCACGTAATACACAGTTTCAACTGTTTTTGACGAAAAATAAATAAATAATTCACATTACAGTGAAACCATGTTTGATGTTTAGTTTTAAACTCTGTTTTAACAAAACCTTACTAAATGTAAAATCAGAAAAAATCTTATCTGGTTTCTCTGTAATGTGAATTAAATAGTATTAGATCTTCCAACTATTCATGAAAGTTATAAAATCAGTCATATTTGAATTTCACTTCTACTAATACAATATGATGTCTGAAAAAATCAGAATTACCTCTGCTTCGGCCTGCAGATGGAAATTTCTAATGGAATCGTTTACTAGCCCTTCTGCAGTAGGGCCTAGCAATGCCCGAATTTTCGTTTGTGGATGCCCTCGACCTCTCTAAATACACCTCCACCTAAAATATAACATAAAGTCTGTCACATTTTAAATTGAAGATAGAGCTTTGCAAGTTACGTATTACAACTTACAAATCACAATTTGGTTGTTTTAAAATTACGCTAAGATATTCGGGTGACCGATCAATATGAATGAAATACAAAATCTCACAAATATTTTAAAATATATTTCTGAATTAAAAACCTTGAAGTTCATCATTTAAAATATAAACAACAGAGAATATATCTTCCCCTTTATACTTTTGTTAAAAGTAGTGCTAAGAACTATACAAAACAAGTAGCCACATATGAACTTGTATAAAATGAAATCAGGAAATGCGTAGTGAAAACTGTAAAATTCTAAACATGTAATATATTTCTTCATGTTTTTATGATGTATTGAATACATTAATTCATTAACATGGCAACACAGTGAGAACTTTCCCAAGTTTTACGAGACCATTGAGAACAGAAAGGAAATATCTCCTGTAAATGAAGTAACAAGAGCTCATATTATATAAGAAATTTTCCTTTATACTATGTTCCCACCAATATCATACATTCATTTAAGGTACAGCCTTAAGTTTTTGATTGCGTTTTTGATTTTTATAATATAGGCATTCTCAGGAAGAAAGATTGTTGCATAGCTGATAAAACTATCCTCAGAATAGACTTTAAATAAGGCTGAAAATATTCAGTGATGATTCACATTTATGTTATATTTTGCATACCATAAAACTTACAACAAAAGAAATTTCTCATTAAAGTGATGAGCAACTTTCGTGAAATGCCTCAAGAAATAAATGAAAATTGCAGCTTAATTTTTTAGTACTTTCAAAGAAAAACAAGTTGAAATAGGTAATTTTATACGCATACGTACATTTTAAACGCATTCTTACCAATGGAATTGAATTCCTCAGTAAGAGCAGTCCATGCACGTAATTTCTCCATGCGATTTGCCGTATCAGATTGTTAGTAATTGGCTTGAACTTGTAGACCAAATCCACCATACTTCCTTCTTTTCTGCAGAGAAATTTACTGTGCGAATTCTTTTCGCAATAGCAATTTTTTCCTGCAAAACAAGTCTTCCACGAACTCACAAACGCTACCTGAACCCTACAAATCATTACAATTGAACGGCGGGGAAAGAATATACGGCGTTTTGTTGCTCTATTCTCTGTAAACAGAGTAAACATACTCACCATGCGTTTCCAGTTCACGGCCTTCTATAAACAAATACTTATGCATTTTGTACACTCATTAAAGTTTACTGGCGATTTACTGGCTAACCGAAGCCTCGGAAGCGTTGGTGAAACGTTGATGAAATCCCCTTGGCGGAATTAAATGTGTATTCCATTGAAAATATTTTCGAAATTTCTGTTGTACATCTTACTTCACTAAAAATGATAATACTTTGCATCTACAGACCTCCAACAAAGAGAACTGCAGATTATATTTCGTTCTTAGAAAAACTGGAGATAACACTTAACAAAGTCAGCAATCGCTCTTTTGAATCCATTGTTGTATGCGGAGATTTTAACATTGATTTTCTGGTCGAATCTTGCGAGAAAGAAAAGTTTCTCGATTTAATTAATTCCTTCAATTTAGACATTACAATTAATGTACCTACACGGATCACACAAAATTCGATGAAGGCAATTGATCAAATTATAATTAACAAAACTACTACTCGATATGAAGTAGAAACAAAAGATTTAGGATACAGTGACCACGATGCACAAATTCTTACCATTATAAGAAATGCGAAAACTGACACAATAAATAATACACTATGACTAGATTGTTTACAAAAAGGAAAATAAAATTATTCATTGACTACTTGATGCAGAAGTCATGGGAAGCGGTTTATAATGCTGTTGATACAAATGACAAATATAATTCTTTTTTTACAACTCTTTCATTTCATTTTAACACTTGCTTTCCTCTTCAAAAAAAGAAAATAAAATATTTCACGAAAAAGCAATTCTTGGATAACGCAAGGGATTAGAACATCTTGTAAAAACAAGCGAATTCTTTCTTTCATTTCTAAACGTCATAACGTATCTCAAGATTTCCTTATCTACTTTAAAAAATACAAAACATTGTTACGAAAAGTCATAAGGCAGGCTAAAATCATGAAACACGATCAGGATATTTTGAACTCAAATAACAAAACAAAAGCAATGTGGAATATAATAAAAAATACGACCAAATCAACTAGAAACCCTGTAGAGAATGTTGTTTTAAAATATAACGATATAAATGTGAACGATCCGGCAACAGTGGCTAGTCTCTTTAACCAATACTTTTCGAGAATTGCTGCCGATCTCACTCAGGGTCTTCAGCCACAAAATTCAATATTAGACAGTTCACCCAAAATTTTAGACACGATGTTCGTTTCCGAAACTTCTTCCGATGAAATTCTAAAATAATCGGTAAACTAAAAAATAAATATTCGTTCGGATTAGATGAATTTCCGGATACTTTGTTAAAGACCTGTGCGTATGCCATTATACACCCGTTAACTCACATATTTAATTCATCGTTATGCACCGGAACGTTTCCAGATATTTTCAAAACAGCTAAAATTAAGCCGCTCTTCAAAAAAGGCAACAAAAATGAAATTCAAAATTATCGGCCCATTTCTCTTCTATCAGTTTTTTCAAAAATATTAGAGAGACTTTTTTACGTACGAATGGAAACGTTTCTCAGTAAACACGACGCGCTTTCAGATTGCCAACATGGATTTAGAAAATCAAAATCAACGGAAACAGCTATATTTTCTTTTCTTAAAGATGTCGCCTCATCATTGGATCAAAACGAGGCACCTATTGGATTATTTTTAGATCTCTCAAAAGCTTTTGAATCATTGATCATGACATTTTACTTTCAAAATTACCTTCATATGGAATCCGTGGTATTGCTCTAGATTGGTTATGTTCGTACCTTAAACAACGATCTCAGAGAGTTGAAATACCTTACTGGAATGATGGAACATTACGTACGCACCTTTCCGACTCTTTGCCCATTGCACGTGGAGTTCCTCAAGGATCGATTTTAGGCCCTATTCTGTTCCTACTTTACGTAAACGATATGCCCTCGACGATTCGAAACGGAAGAACAGTTCTCTTTGCGGATGATACGAACATCTTTTGCAATTAAGAAACCGTAAATAGTACAATATCAGATGTTTCAAATTGGTTCCGAAATAACAAATTAATAGTAAACGAAAAGAAAACGGTTTTAATGCAGTTTTCCATTTCAAATAAACAATTCTGTGCTCCATTGAAAATGAACGGTGTACCATTGGCTGATGTTAAGGCAACAAAATTTTTAGGTCTCTCAATTCAGTCAAACCTTAAGTGGAACGTCCATTTAAATGAATTGAACACAAAATTAAGTTCATTATGCTACGCGTTCAGAATTCTTGCAAATTCAGTCAGCCTTCATACTGCTCGTTGTGTATATTTTGCGAATGTTCATTCCCGCCTGAGATATGGCATAATATTCTGGAGAAATACATCTTATAGCTCCCAGACTTTTAGATTACAAAAACGAATTGTACGAATAATAACCAAATCCCACCCACGTGATTCATGTAAGCCTCTCTTCATTAATCTAGGAATTTTACCATTACCGTGTCTGTTTATTTACGAATCAGTGGCTTTTGTCAAAAATGACTTGCTTAAGGGCGGGAATATATTTTCAGAAAATGCCGATGTCTATTACTATAACACTCGACGTAGAAATCATATTCATCAGGTGACAGTATCAACAGCTCATTACAAAAAATTCACATACAATACATGTACATGATTTTACAACACTTTGCCAGACGACATTAAATGATTAAATTCGATAGAAAAGTTTAAATCCCAAGTGAAATCGTTTCTGCTGCATAACTTTTTCTATACAATTAGAGACTATACTGAGCATCACAAGAAAAGTAACATTAATTTTAACAATGATACATAATGCATTATTTACCATTTGAACTGTATAAATGTGTATAAACAACCTGTAACAAGTATTGCATTGCAGCCTCCGGATCAATGACCCCCATCTCGATCAGGTTTTTCGTCCAGTTTCCCTGATCCATTGAGCAAATGCTGAGATGGCCCCTTGTTTTGCTTCTGGACATAAATGTAACTTCAGTTTCTGTGCACGTCTTCTAGAATTCAGTGGGAAATACAATTATTCAAATTATCGTTTCCATGTTGTCGCGGCAGGAAGTATTATTCCGAAGGACAACATGGATAACAGCCAAAATTTATTGCTTATTTATCGTTGAAAATAGATTTTATTGCATGGGAGGGTTGTTGTTTTTTTGTTTGTTTTTTTAAATTTAAGTAGTATATGACTTAGTGTAGGGATCACAGAATTTTGAAAATGTGCACACAATTCATTTTTCCCCATAGCACGTCATAAGCAGTTTGAACTGTTTTTTGACGTAAAATAAATAAATAAACAAATAAATAAATAAATGGGGTGACAATATTTTTTAACTATATTTCTGGGCTCTCTTTTCCATTAAACTTCATTACAGTAAAAATTGCACTGAAGGCTGTCTAGTTGACGTGTTCACCTCAATTAACGACTATTTGTGTTGTGGAATTGATTGATTTTTCCTTAAGACGCGAATACAATTTCCCTCAATGAAATGGGCATCTGGCCCTGCGACTAGCGGCTAGGCACATTTCGTAAATTGAACTTTATTAAGCTGTCGCCTCCGAGGATTTTAAGGTGTTATAGAATATAAAGTGGATTTCGCAATGTAATGTCATAAAAAGGGGTAAATTGTACTGAAATCGCCGAGAAAATTAATGTTAAAAAAATTCAGACTTTCATATTGAATAACTTCTGAGAAAGAAATGTGAATCTTGGCTCATAATATACTGTTTCCGAGTGCATAGTTCCCAATTCCTAGCTCTTATTACCATTACTTCACAAATTAAGTTTAAAATTGATGATAGTGGCAATTTTGGGCGACTTATTAAATGAGAAACTGATGTTAGTTCATTGAATAGAGTGTGAAAATATGAACAAGTAACCTCAGTTTCATTGGAAACTTTGTTTCCCAAAGTTTTTGTTTGTCCTTGAATATGTTGAATTCTTAATTGAATCTGACGATTTAGGGAAATGTTATACATTTAGAGAAGACATGTTCTTTGAAAATAATAGTACTTTTGGCTTAATTGTGAGTAAAATCTCAATTATTTATCCACCTTTTTAAATGGCGTCAGAAATGAAAAAACAAAACAAATGAACTATATATTTATGTATTCAAAAGAATTAAATTTTTCAATTGCGCTAAATTTGAAATTTCTTGGTTTTAACGAACTATGATGTACATGTTCCCTTAAACAATATTTTCTGAAAAAGCAGCACCGTTTTTTTTCTTTTACTTCTTCATATCCACTTCCTAGAAAGAGGAAGGTATTGTACTACTCGGGGAAAAATGCAAATTTTTCGACAGAAAAAACCAAACGTTTTGTGGTCCCTGATAACGAAAAAGTGTTTTTTCTCAGAGGTCGGTCCGTCTTAACGACATGTCTAACGACTCTACTGCGCGGCATTCACCTGTAGGCGCACGTCTGTTGGTAGGTCTTGGTTACACAGAATTATACGTAAGAAATTATGATGGTAATAATAATAATAATAATAATAATAATAATAATAATAATAATAATAATAATAATAATAATATAGTATTTAACGAAAATAGTGTATAAAGAGGTGTATAATTGCATGAATGGTATGTTCAAGAAAACTAGCGACGATTTCTTATATAACATGAGTGCAATTATACACACCTTTATACGCATGTTACGTTAAATATTTTTCCGTTTCCATTTACTAATAATTCAAATTTTTAGAAATTCACGCGCATCTTTTCCACCCGAGGTATGCAATTCATGACGTAGTATTGCTTCGGAAAAATATCTATATGGGAACATTTCTCCCCGTTTGCCACTTCGTTTGCATTACTTGTGATAAACAGAATAAATTATCAATGCAAGAGCGCCTTGCTCGAAAGTCACTTTGTTCTTCTTCGTGCGTCACATACTCCTTTTCTAGGCGATTTCTCAATAGCCTTCCTAAATGTATTAGTTACTGCTATTCCCCTGTAATTCCTGCAGATGTCCTTCCTTTCTTATGAACAGGTGAGATGTGTACTACTTTCCACTCATTTGTACATCGATATTTATGCACTTGTCCATTAATAATTGTATCATTCGCATTAGTTTTGGGGTTCCATTTTTTAGTAGCTCGCCTGGGATATTGCCAGGTCCTAGGGCTTTTCCACTTTTTAGTTCTTTTACGCTCTTCTTTACTGCTTCCATTGTTATATTTATGAAACAATCCCTTGGACATAAGATCTAGGTATTAAGCATACACTGCGGCCTGTCTTCCTTCAACAGTTCACTTACAGTTACCATTGTTTATTTGGAATACTAGGGATCTGAACTTTCTCTATGTAGGGTGATTTCATATTCCTAATGTATTTCCAAACTTGAGTCGTTTTTTCCCACCTTTATACATTTCTATTTTCTTGCATATCCTTTCCCAAGACTGTTGTTTTTCCTTCCTTATCAGATTTCTTGCTTTTCTCCACTGGATTATGTAATTGTATTTGTCTTTGTCTTCGTAGGTACTTTTACTTTACTTCGTAGGCACTTTTCAAATAGATGTTTTTTTACTTTGATCTCATTTATCAATTCTTCATTAATCCAGTATTAAGTCTTTTTGTTTCTTCCCTTGCCCGCTTCTCCTAAGGCTTCTGTTGCAGCCTGGTGGAGGCATTTTTTTAAGTGTTCATACATGTCAGTATTTGTTTGTTCCGTACTTTCAATTAATAAGTAATCTAACCTATTTTGATAGATATAACGGGTACTACTATGTACCAGTCCTTCCAAGTGGTACTTTATTTCCTGTTCGCTTTCTTTCTTTCCTAAATCCTTAGGATTCTCTTTACGATGCTTCCTAGGAGGGAAAATTATTTTTGATATCACCAGGTAGTGATTAGAGCCATATTCTGGTCCTCGGTGTGCCCGAACATCCAACACTCTTCCTTGGAAGTTCTGTGGAGTAATCACATAGTCTATCACTGATCTACCTCTCTGTTGGTCCGTCCAGGTATACTTATGCTCATCTCTGTGTTGGAAGAAGCCATTTCTGATCATGTTATTGTTGTTCACACAAAAATACCAGTCTTTTCCCATTTGAATTACAGACATCCTCGTAAAATTGTCCAATTACCTACTCTTGAACCACTGGCTTTCCCCACCCTGGCATTAATATCTCCGAGAAGAACTACATCTCTTTTATCTCCACAGTCGCTAATCGCCTCGTCTAGTTTTGAATAGAGTTCTTCCAGGATACTAGTTTTTTTCGTTTTCATTTGATGCATAGATTCCAAGAATTGTCAGTTTAAATCTATAGTTTTCAAGATTTACTTTGAAAATTCTCTCAATCGCTTCCCAATTTTTTAGGTCCTTTTCATATTTTTTTCTTAATAACTATGGACACACCTTTACTTCCTCTTTGATCTTTTGGAACACCGCTCCATATGTGTATATATGGGCCGATTTCCCTGAGGCTTTCATCTTAGTTTCGCTCATGGCTGCGATATCCATATCCATCTCTTGTAATTCATGTATTACCTCCAGGGCCTTTTTCCCAAACCCTTCCGTATTCCAAGTCCCTATGTTCATAGTCCATTTCTTTTGCCAAGTTCGTTTCCAATATCCAGCCGGCTTATTCTCGTTAGGATTTTTAGCATTTTGAATTTGTTTCTAAGATAATGGGGAGCTGGCCCATCGCCTCAACCCCCTGCTCGGAGGACCAAAGTTTTTATTCAGAGTTTTCCTTCTCTTAGACCAGCTGTCTTCTAGGACTATCGAGTCTCATCTACCCGGATTTAGGAGATATATGGAAGACATTATAGAAAATTGCAAAGTAGAGTAGTAAGAAAAGAAGAAACGTACTAGAACAGCGAAGACGCGGGGATGAATAGCCCTCGAATGAATACATTTTAATAGGGAAAAATATCTTTATAATTGTAGTTGCTGAAACGTAATGGAATTCTAACGCTGAAAAAAATTTGAATTTTTGTTTTTTCGAAAATCAAAATACTCAACGAACATGAGACCTGGAACATTCTGTTAAGCGTCCTTCACACTATCCAACAACAAAATTTAATCAAAAACGTTCGAGCCATTTTTTTGAAAATTTTGGAAGTGTCGTAGGGATAGGGTTACCAGACGTCCTGAGTTATCAGGGCATGTCCTGATCTTTTAACTATGTCCTGACCGTCCTGATTTTGTACAAAATGTCCTGATTTTTTATGTTTTTCTTTATGCAGTTAAAATATAAGTTTAAAAAATATAAGTTTTGTCAGGTAAATTTGGAAACTGAATTCGCAATAAAATATTCATTTATTACTTTTATATTGATAATTTAGAATAATTTTACAGTTCTGAAGAAAATGGTAGCTAAATTGTTGTTATGTTCCGAAAGGGAATGAACAGTCAAAATTTTATAGTTCAACAGATTTTAAATAAATTAATGATTTCAATTTATTGTATTTTTATTTATTTGATAACCCCTTTTTAGTAATACAATGTCCTTATATTTTTACTACAAGTCCTGTTTTTTCAGAACACCCGTCTGGTAACCCTACGTAGGGATTTCATGTAAAGTACCTCCCATAATTAAAATATCGGTTTCAAATTCAAGGGGCCGCGACATAGCAGACCTGACAACAGGTCGATTAACGAATATCAGTTTTGAAGAAAATCAGCTGAACGGTTTAGCCGCTAGCGTTGTTCACAGACAGATGGACGTATTGCCGTCAATCGATTTTTCGGTATCAAGTACCCACAAAACATGGACTCCGTCTACCCCACGTGTTAGAATATTTTTTTCTAAATTTAGCAACTGGATGTATCCACTTTTCGTTACCAGAGGTCGGCAATAAGAGTTTTTCTGCTGAAAATTCCCTGCGCTTTCCCGCAGCATTACATAACTTTGTCTTCTTAATAACACATACTTTCTTAAGAGCGAGAATGTAAAATGACGCTAGTAGATTATATTATCAGGTGCTACGTGACCAGAGAATTTCACTATCTATTGAAATTCAGAATGGAGTGATTCATTGGCGGCTCGAGGAAGGGAAATTGAGCTATCTAATCATTTAAACTTGAATATGCTTCGTTATCGCGTTACCAAGACAGTAAACAGCAGGCGCTACATTATGCACTCAAGTGCTACGTAACACGAGTATTTCACAAACTATTGAAATTCAGAAGGGAGTGATACATTGGCAGTTATGGGAAGGGAAAATGAGCTATCTAATTATTAAATTATGCTTCGTCGTTATCGATAACGTTACCGAGATTTTTTTATAATTTATTATTTTTTTAATTTTTATTATTTAAATAAATAATCAATATTCTCTGAAGACTAGATGTTCTTATGTCATTTATTTCAAATAGGGTTTAAAGAATTTCTAAAAGATTAATATGTAAATGTATATAATAAGGTCGAATGTAAGAAACGAACTAAGAAATATGAAATAGCATACAAATTTTATAGATTTTACGATTTTACGAATCAACCAACTGCCGGGAATTACGTTCATGAAGCGCGGTAAATTCGGAGCGGGCGATTATGTTTGTCACCAAATTACACAAAATGATCTCACTTTTTAACATTAACGCACACAAAAAAATCAACATGATCTTATTTGAAGATATGTTTTCATAAATACATTTCATTAAGAAAAAAATCCACAATTATAGTTGTAGGAAGACGCCGAAAAATTTTATTTTAAATTTTAAAAAATTATTTTCTTTTAAATTTTTGAAAGATGAGGCATTTCACCGAACATAAGACCTTTGCCATTCTCTTAATATGCTAAGGTCTACATTTAATAAAAAAATTTAGTGTTGTTTTTAAGAATAAATGGTTTAAAAAATAAGAATTGCTTATGTTAAACACATTTTGTAAAAAATACTCATGTTTTTGAAAAATTGAACGTGACATTATTTGTAGATCAGTTTTTCATGAGTACATTTCTTTAACAAACTAGTGGACCTACAACAGCACGTACTTTCTCGCGATATTGTTAACCGCTATTGTCTAGTGTGTAATATTAAATGTATGACAATTTCTGTAGCGGTAGGGAGAAAGTAAAAATTAATTGTAGTTGCAACAAGACGCCGAAAAAATTTTGAATTTTTTCAATTGTCACAGAATGAGACTTTTTAACGAACATGAGACCTGCACCATTCTGTTAAACGTCACTTAGACTATACAATAACAAAATTTCATCAAAAACGATGGAGCCATTTTTGAGAAAAAATGGTTTCAACAAAATTAAAAACTAGAGCGACAACAGCACGTAGTACGTTATCGCGAAATTGTCAATGGCTATTAAAATATGACAATTTCTGTCTTTCACTCTAACTACCTTTTGAAAAATTCTTAAACAAACGAAGCGTGACAAAAACATATATTTCTTAAATTCAAATGCTTAAACGAAAACAGCTGTCTGCCACTGAATTCGTGTGTTCAAGTTCTCACATAAATGCACCGATGCATATTTTAGCTGTAAATAAAAATTATTAGTTTATATTAACGCGAAAGAAAAGACAGCTGTCATTTTTGCTTCTGTAATAAGTGCGGCGTTACAACAATGACTTACAAGTAACAATGGCCGCTTGTTCGTATGTACGTATACGTATTTTGCAAATTAGCGTGGTTGCTAATTTGCAAAGCTTGCTTGCTAAAGTTTCTTGCTAAAGCTAGCAAGAAAACGAAAATAAATAGAAAAATATAATATTTTTATATTCATCAAAATTACTCTTTTTTATAGGCATTACATTTCATTCCCACATCTTAATAAGCTAAGCGAAATCGTTTATTCGTTTTCATATTTATCTCAATTACAAAATGCAATTTAAATCAGGTCTTAAATAATTTCTAAAAGATTAATTTTAAAACCTATAAGAAAAGCTAGCAGAAGAAACGAAGAAAGAAATTTGAAATAATATACATATTCTAACTTACGTAGCATCCAACTGCCTAGCAGTCATTATACGTTCACGAAGCGCAATAAATTGGGAGCGAGCGACTTGTTTGTCGCCAAATTACACAAACAATACTCATATTTTTTAAATTAATATGACCTTATTAGATCCCCATCTCGATCGGGTTTTTGTCCAGTTTCCCTGATCCATTGAGCAAATGCTGATGTGGCCCCTTGATTTGCTTCTGGACGTAAATCTAGCTTCACTATGCACACGTTTTGTTAAGCTTTCCTTTTGCTTGTAATGGTAGTAGAGCTTAGGGTGAGTTTCTATTGGTTAGCAATAGAGAAAAATCAAATCCGTTCGTTTACTGTTACAAATAAGTTTTCTATAATTCGGCAACGAAAATATCTAGTTTTTGAAATGTTAATCTCTCGCTTTATTATTATTATTATTATTATTATTATTATTATTATTATTATTATTATTATTATTATTATTATTATTATTATTATTCATCTTTCAACTATTAATAGTTGAAGAGTTGGGAAGGGAATCTGAAACTCAAGAAAGCGTGCGCAGATGATTTTCTCCCCCCATACGTCACAAACAGTTTTTGACGGTTTTTGACTAAATAAATAAATAGATATATTTTCGATGAACACATTTTATTAAGAAAACTAGTAGTGTTAAAACAGCACGTACGTTCTTGCAATTTGTAATGGAAATCAAGCAAAGTTTCAAGCGAAAATTAAATAGTTTCATGCAATAGAGGTTTCATTCAAAACTTAAAATGAAAATATATGACTGTCATTGAATTCATTGTATAAGGTATGCAATGTATAAGGTATGCAATGTATAAGGTATGCAATGTATAAGGTATGCAATGTATAAGGTATTATATAAGGTTATTCACGAACATACGGGATGCGTTTTTTAGTCTTACTATATTCGTCATAAGTATTATGCGAGAAAGTAAAATAATTAAATGTTAATAAATAATACGATACTTATAGCGTTGGCAAACAAATGCAAACATTTCAAAAAAATTATAAGAGTAATTATTAAACACTATGGTATTGTCATATTCTACAAATATATAAAAGCATTATTTATTATTACCGTGAACGAAAGGTAACCGTCATTATTGCCTTCTGTTGTCTGTGCGGCGTTACAACAATGGATTACAACAACCACCAATGACCGCTCATCCATTTGTTTTCACATTTAAAACAAAGGACGCAATTTAAAATGAAATAGCATAAATATAAATAAAATATTAATAAATACTAATAAAATGAAAATTGAATTAATATACAAATTCTAACTTATATAGCATCCAACTGCATAAATTGGGAGCGGGCGACTGATGGCTAGCTATCTTTATTTCATATTTATTTTAAATACGTTTTAAATGATTTCTAAAAGATTCATTTGTAAATGTATAACAAAAGCTCCAATGTAAGAAACGAACAAATAAATATGAAATAATATACACATTCTAACTTAGGTAGCATCCAACTGCCACAAAACAGCTCCAAAATTACGATCAGGAAGCACAGGACTCTCAGAGCAGGCGAGTAGGCTTGACGCTCAATTACTCAAAAAATACTCACATTTTCGAAAGTCGACATTTCGATACATCGACATTTTCGATGTCGATGTTGAAAATTTCGAAAAATTGTTCATAACTTTATTTCAAAATCTACCTTTAAGGAAACGATTTTATTAAGGGAAAAAAATGTATCGTCTTCTATATTATTCCAGTAGTATACATACCTTTTGCGGCTCTCACATGCAAGCAATCTTTATAAATGAGGTCTTGAAAGAAAGAGAATTTCATGTAGACGTAAGGAATTGCCCTTTGACTTTAAAAATTGATTTTAAACGTATTTGTTGAAAAAAAACCGCACATGTATGTCAAATGCAACCCGGCAGAATTTTTAAATCTATATCGTTAAATATCTTCTAAACAACACGTTCTAGGGTCATAAAAACTAAAATTTTGGGCCAAAGGCCTCACAGAAACGGTTTTCACACCTTAATCTACAGGATGAAATCTTCGGAAATATACTATTACATTTTTTATGGTTCGACGCTTCTCGATTTTACTCCACCTGTTCAGATCCTGTAGAATCTGCAAGTGTAAGTGAAATTAAACTAATTTATTGATATTCTATGCGACTGAATTACATGGGTGTTCCTCTTTGCTCTATAATACAGTTAAATAAGAATAGTTTGTACTAACAAGGGTGTATTATATTGTTATCAATTTCAAAGAGACATATAGAACAACTGACGGAAGATAAGAGGGTCTTGAAGAAAAGGATGTATTACAGTCTTAATAGGGAAATGGAAAAATAGAGTTTAACTTGCAAAAGTTCTTGCACGGGTACGTTAGTCTTTAATGTATTAGTTGTAGGAAGACGCAGATTATTTTTCTTTTTGCAATTTTCGAAAAATCAAAATCTTCAACAAACATGAGACTTGCCCCATTATCTTAAACGACCTTTACACTATTCAGAAACAAAATTTATTCAAGTAAAGTACCCCCAAAATTAAAATGTTTCAAATTAAAGGGGCCACAACAACAGGGAGATTGATCGGGGAATATCAATTTGGGAGAAAATTGGCCGAAAGGTTTATCAGCAAGCGTTGTTCACAGACAAACAGACAGGCAGGCAGGCAGACAGACAGACAGATTTTATTGGTGTGTGTTCTGAGGTAGGGGATTTTTTTTTTAATGTGCTGCTTCGTTGCAGATGCAACGCGTCTCTCAACCTTTGTTGGGTGCTGAGCGCTTTCTTCTGAAGTAATCCTCCGTTACTGAGTAATTACTATACTGAATTACTATATTAGTCAAGTCTTATCACGTCGCAGTCAGTCAGTGCCTTTTATCCCTTCGGCCAGGGGCTCGACACCGTTTGATTCCAGGGTTCCTGGCCGGTCACCCAATCAGGAACCCGCGAGTCTCGAATTCGCTTAACCTTCGTGACTTCACGGAGCGTAGTAAACGAATTCGGCTAGAGTCGCCGACTTCATTTTCTTCTTTTTTTCTTGGATTTTTTTTATGATCAAGAGATTTTGTGGGTTTATTCATTTTGTAGGCTACTCAAAGAGTCAGGTTGTGATGAGGATTCAGATGGCAGATTTCTTTTATTTATATGAGGGAAATTTTCTTCATCCATTGTTGGTGTTACTGGCTGTAGATGTATGACTTCAGGTTCCATGGGTTCCTCCATTTCTGGTTTATTACAGACAGCATCAGTAGATGTAGACTTCGTTTTCTCATTTTCAGTACGTTTAGATGGGCATTTGTTGGCAATGTGACTTTCTTCCTTACAAAGAAAACAAGAAATGGTTTACAGTGGTAACGCAAGCAAATCGTTCCAATCTACTATTGTTCTGTTTACAAACAAGAATTTGCGTACGTCCGTTCTTTGTATTCTTGTTCTAATTTTATATTTGTGATCAAATCTATTTAAATACTCTGGTATGTCTAGATTTCCCCGTATTTCCTGCCATGCAGAGCAACCAACGTAAGATTTATACAGCACGCAAAGTCGTGCCCTTTTCCTCTTGCGTTCTAATGATTCCCAATGCGCAGGTGTATCCCTCCGACATGTGTATTTTGCCGCTGTTTTGTATACTCTCTAAGCTCTTTCTAAGTCCTATTCTGTACATATCCCAAAAACTAGCTCCGTATTTCATTACTGGCCTAACACGCGAGGTATACGCAATTTCTTTTGCTTTCGTATTGATTTTTTTAAGATTTCTCATGACGAAATGCAAAGACCTCCAAGCTTTACCCACTACGTAGTTAGGTTGATTTTCCCATCCCAATTTACTATTTATGAGGATGCCAAGGTAGGTACAGTTTGAGACTCGCCATTACCTAGCTGATAATGCATTGTATGAAAAGCTCTGGCTCTACAAAATATGATTGCTTTACTTTTCTTTCCATTTATAATTATTTTATTAGCTATTGCCCAATCATAAATTTTCTTTAAATCGTCCCGTAAATCATGTCGTGCTGTTCTGCATTTTCCCTACGTAATATACAGTCGTCGGCGAAGAGTCGACTTTTTGACGTTGTATTTCGCGATACATCATTTACAAAGATAAGAAACAGCAGTGGGCCTATGACACTGCCCTGAGGGACCCCGGAAGTAATGTTACCCTTTTCCGATAAATACTGTCCAATTCGAACTTTTTGATTTCTATCGCGATGAAATTCACTTATCCATGCTATTACTCGCCTGTCAATTATAGCATCAATAAGTTTCAGTGTCAATATGTCATGCGGCACTACATCAACTGCTTTAGCAAAATCAATAACTATTGCATCCACTCTTCCCCCTACATCAATTCTTGTATGACATTTATAACAATGCCAAGCACAATACACAATATAAGTTCCCTTTGGAAATAAATCGCGCAGTGGAAACCCAATGAAAACGCCTTTAAATGCGCAAGTGCAGGAACTGGCTCGGTCGCGTAAGCTCTGAATCTCCTCCTCACCACACAGCGTTTTGCCGCTTCAAGCGGTTCGTTGGCACCAAGTAATTTTGTACGCACGCATGCCAATCTCCAGTGGAGAAAAGGTCCCTAGCTGCAATACTTCCATTAGATGGGTGATTTACGTTGGGGTTGGCTCCTTCTTCCTCTAATTTAAATTGTAATAAAAAATCCCTTAGCTAATATAGTAAGTATGGCGGGTGGTTTGCGGGAGGTTGGTATTGCGGGTCACATCTTACGTGAAACACATCTTAGAAGCGAACTTTTACTTAATTACACAGGCCAACGACCAAAACACTTTTTGGATATGTTTACCTAATTCTTATCGTTTTAAGTGTGCTTATTCCAAAAATTAACATTAAAAATGGCTTATCACCCACCATTTGTTCACATTTTATTTTCTCTGTTTAGCTAGGCAAATGCAGCTCTGTGTCTAGAAACGTATGAGATGCAGGAAGTTAGAATGAGAAAGTATTAGGATGATAAGGAGGGTAGTATACTCTTTGGTAAAATATTACTTCATTGTGATCCCTTCCACAATCGCGCATCGAGAGGCGTGGCGGTTTCACAGAGGTCCATTTGACAAGCACTACCGTGTTTGTTTTATTCGAGGCGCATGTGTTTACATTGTTGCTATACTGTTAGCGTTCAACAGTTAGTGTTCAGTCGTGATTAGTCGTGGTTGTGAGAACAGTTCTGACAGTTTTGTTATATTTGTGTCGAATTCGTGATTAAAAAACACCAACAGAATATTACAGACATCGCTAGAAACGTGTATTTTTCATAATTCGGAATTAAACGTAGAGATCAGGACAAATCTTGGGCGCCATAGAAAATGGTCAAAAAGGAGAAAGCATTCTTTAGATTTGTTATTCCATTGGTATGGAGGACCAAGGAATCATTCGGATGATTTCTACTTTTGTTGCATTGATGTTACTGGTTACAACAAAAAAACAAAAAAGGAATTCAGTACTCTATCCTCCCACCTGCAATTCGACCAATAGACCATAGTCATGATGTGCTTGTTCTTGAACCACCAGTAGCTATTGCAACTGTTAATCTGGATAACATGTCAAGTGAATAATCGAGTAACGATGAGTTTGTGTCCCGTTAACAGTGTTGAACCTCAATTGTTTACTTAAACTGAGCTAAATGATTTGGTCAGAGATTTGGGCTTAATAAAGGAGAAAGCTGGACTGCTTGGCTCTAGACTCACGGAAAAGAATGTGTTAGCACCTGGAACTTCAATTCATGTGTACTGGAGAAGAGAGCAGCGATTTGCTCATTTTTCAAATAAGAACAGGATTCAGTATATTGCTCAAATATTGCAGGTCCGATGAATGAGTTCAGAATTGAATGCAAAAGAAAAGAATGGAGGCTGTTTATCTATTCCTCTAAAATCAGTTTACGAGTAGTTATATTAAACAATGGAAACACCTATGCATCATTACCTGTCGCGCATTCGGTACACATGAAAAAAAAATTTTGAAAATCTCAGTGTAGTTTTAGAGAAAATAAACTACTCTGTTCATGGAGGATGGTGTGTGATGAGTTAAAAATAACATGCATGATTCTTGGCCAACAAAGTAGTTTTACTAAATTCCCATATTTCCTATGTGAATGGGATAGTAGGACACGAGATCAGCATGGTTCTAGAAAGAATTGACCTGTAACAAAATCTTTAAAACCAGAAGAAAAGAACATTCTACAGGAGCATCTGGTAGATGAACACACGATTCTGCCACCTCCATTGCACATAAAATTAGGACTCGTGAAACAATTTGTGAAGGCCTTACCTAAAGATGGACAATGTTTCAAATAACGTTGTGAAAAGTTTCTGCAATTGTCTGAAGCAAAATTAAGAGAGGATATCTTCATTGGTCCTGATATAAGGAAAATATTTGATCCCTAATTTGAACTGCATATGACAGTAAATGAAAAAGAATCGTGGGTTGCATTTAAACAGGTAAATAAATTCCTAGGCAACAAAAAAGACCCAGACTATCAAGCAAATCTTGCCAATTAGCTGGCTGCCTTAACAACCCTCAAGGTTCGCTTTTTAAACATTTAAAATTCTTTCCGGACAATTTAGGTGATGTAAGTGAAGATCAAGGAGAGCGTTTTCGTGAGCATCTAAAAGCGATAGAAAAACGTTATCAGGGACGCAGGAACGCCAAAATGGGAGATTACCGTAGGCCACTTCACCTGGAAAGTCATCAAACGGCGCATAGGAGAAAAATTTGTATCAGGGGCTTTAAAGTAGAGAGACAAAGAAAATTACGTCAATGGATCCGAAAAGCCTTTGTAGAATGTAATGTTAAGAAGATAAAGCCATCTTTTATGTTTAAGTATAGTTCTTTTGGTATTTTAAAAGTAGCTTACTTTTAATTTTATTGCATATTTAGCACATTTGTACCATATCTTACTAGATCAAATTGTGACTAAACTGTGGATGATGGAAGCAGAGTTCAGATGTGGATTCAGCACCTAACATACTATAAAATTCAGCTATGAAGATTTAAAAAGTTTTTTGAAACATCTTTTTTTATTGGCCTGTGTTATCAGATGTTTTGTGGCATTATAGCAGTAAATTAATTGTCAACTTCACATTTTTTTTGTAATCAACCATATCTTGATTATGATTATACCTGGCTTGTCAGTTCATATTTTACTATTGACCCTCAGTCTAACTATTTTTCATTGACCCCTATGAAATGTTATCGACCGCCCAAAGAGTCTATACTGATCCTATTGGGAACCCGAGAATCTAGACCCGGGGTTCCCAACGATGTTGGTATCGGCGAATTTTGAATGGAGTCGATAGAATTTTGATGGGGGTTAATGCATCAAGGGCTCGATTGGGGATCTATAGCCAAATAAAAACAGGTGGTTGAAGGGTCTCATTCATTACCAAAAATATTCAATGAACTTGATAATTAATTGTTTTCTGGTATAGAACAACAAAACAATAAATTATAAATCCCCTTCTCTTCTTCCCTATGTGTTGTTCATCCTTAGAATCAGGGGTGTAGCTACGCTGGCACAACCGAATCACCACACCGGTCTCACGAAGAAAGGGCCCCTTAATCAGTAAAGATTAAAAAACTAGACTTCATGATTGTTTTCTCCATTGCACCAGCCCTATTATTACAGAGACTACCAATTAGATTTATAACTCGTAATTTACAAGAATGCGTTACAAGAACGCTCAATACTTTGAAACCATTGCCCAACAAAGAAGATTTGGAAGTCAGCTACTCAGATTCGAAAGCGTTTTGATTATTGAAAATGTAGATATTTACGAAAGTATTGGTGCACGATATTGTTATCTTTGATATATTTACGTGAAATTCTGAGTGTTATGAGCATGTGTGATGCATGCTGATACGATAAGAGTAGATACAGTACGATAAGAGAGACGATACAGAATAACGTAAGGGGATCGATGAAGTCAACAAATTCTTTAAAAGGGGTTGATGAACGAAAAATTTTGAGATTCCGTTATCTAGACAGTTATCGAAATACATCCGGAGACTGTCGCAAAGGTTACACGTCCAGTGTTATACTTAGTTGAACGATTTCTTTCTTAGAACGAACCGTGGAGCTGAAACGCGTCTGTTATGTGCGATTGTTGATGTTTTTTCATCTTGAAGGAAATCGGCATTGAATCACGCATGGAGGCAAGAGGTAGGTGGGCTCTTGCACATCGTGTCAGAATTCGGACAGTAAGCTTCAAGCACAAGTTTGCGTCACAATATTAGCGAGAATTTTAAATGCCAAAATTATCACCTTTTACAAGTCATTGAAGTCAGATATACGAAGCACTTTTTTTCCATATTGCTTCTTTTATTTCAATGAAACCTTCGTCGTGTTATTTTCGTTCGGTCCCAGTTTAAAATTGCCGCATTAAGCCACTTTCAAAATGTTTCTCAACACTTCTCGCTCTCCATACAACATGCCGGCCAACGTCTCGTCTGGCTTTTCAGACGAATTGCCCGTGTTGTGGTCACGTGGTGCTGCAGAGAAACCAGCAAAAATTAGTGCGCCGGAGGATCCCGCACATCTCATGCACCATGGTATCACGTGATGCGCACTCGAAGCGGTATCCCTTCGGGGTCGCCTACAGATTCAGGCCCGGATTAACTCTTGCGCGGGCCCGAAGCCTCGTCGAATTGGAGCTCTTCTTCCTCATGACTTTTGGTTTGGTACGGGTCAAATCTAAATTTGATTTTCTTCTCAGAAAGTGAAGGCAAACAATACTATCTATTAAGAAATTTTTTTTTTCCTAGGGCTTTTATCCAGCCGACAGCCGGTTGCCCTTTACGTCCCGAAGGGACGCATATTCGACCATACACTAGACAAACACTTGCGGGCTCCTCTGATCTCGGGTCAGCAGAACGCGAGGCCCTCCGCGACAACACACACACAAAGTCAAGGGACAAACAGCCATGCCCAAGGCGGGACTCGAACCCGCGACCCTTCGGACCGAAGCGCTGAGTCGGTACTCGCTCTTAGCCACCTCGGCCATCCAGGTCGGCAAGAAAATTATTTCATATGACTTATTCTTTTCGAGAAAATATTATATAATAATTAATACTGGGATTCAGTAGCAAGAGGTAAGCCGCACGAAAGAACTACATTACTATTTTACATTTTCTGTTTATATAAGATTATGGATGAATGATTGACGCTGTACCGCGTGTAAAGCTTCGCCGCCGGACGAAAAGTCAAATGTACCTCGCGCGAGCAGGCTCGTTTTTAGGAGTTCAGAGAAGAACAACAAATGCAGTACAACATGATGCGATTGCTGATATCGTGGAAGATAGACTCCGAACGAAAGCACACATACGAAAGAAAGTTTCTGGCGGTAGAACATATTTCAGCAAGGATAACTATAGCGAGATTATCGTGTTGACTCTCGAGTGCGTTTTCGGCGCAAGGGATTTTGTGTCGCAGTCTCGTGTAGCCTTTTCCTCTTACAATAACGACAGAATATGCAACATTTGACCGACTTTTCCACTTTCTTTCCCTTTCCTTTCTATGTATTTTCCAGTCTTGCTTCTTTGTACGATTTCCTTTGCATTTATATGGATTTTCCGGAGGTCCGCTGACTGCAGGCGCTCCGGACCGGAGCGGCCGCACCATGCTTAATCCAAGCTTGGGGCGAATCTTTCTTACACTTAAAAGAGCTTGGTTATGATTCAAACCCAATGATCCGGGAGAGGTGGCTCAGGACATCAAGTGCACCTCCGACCGGGAGGTCCTATATTAAGATTTTTATTAAGCTGCGTTTGAAGTAAATCAGCTGTTTCCGTGTCATCCAATCGGAAGGTTGAACGTCACCAAAGTGACGTCACTGTAGTGACGTGAAGGTCCCGATTGGATGGCACCGTAACAGCTGATGAAATGCCAAACGCAGCCATATAAAAACCGCAGTATAGGTTCGAGACCCGACGGAGACAGGATTTTCGATACTATCTAGAGAGTTAGGACGAGTTCTGTCGCTGTCTGGAGAAGAATTCTATCAGCCGGTTGCTGTGAACGGTAGTTTTCTATGGTTTCTCTGATCAACACCAGGAGAATGCTGGAGCAGTACCAAAACGAACAGCCACAGACCGCGCGCGATGTTTCCTTCCTCTTCCTTGTCCTATCATCACTTCTTACTTACACACACTTTCACGTACATGCACTACACTAGCAAACACAGCGGGAGACCGGCGGTCGGGAGCTTAGAATTTGTCGCGGCTGGGGCGGTGCCCCGCTGGTGGGAGATACCTGGTTAGAGAAAACTCTCTAGCCGACAGTAAGTAGTCGCCGAATCTCACCATCCAGCGGAGGAAGATCACCGCCACATCCCGAGGAAAGAATCTGCACTACACATGCGGGACTAATGATGGTAGCGGTTGACGCGCCCGCAATCACTAATCGATCAATCGAACTCAATGGTTTAGAAGTCGGCGGTTTCTACGCATCGTCCTGTTCCTGAGGTTGCCTATTGCGCGTTTCCCTCGGGGAAAGCGTAACTTCGTATTCACAAAATATGAAGACTTTTCTTTTTTTTTGGCTGCGTCAAACCCTAAAAAAATCGCACTATTCCTGCACCCTTTCTCGCCCAGCATTTTGCTGCGTTAAATTACAATTATTGTCGGCTCTCCTGATATCTCTCAGAGGAACTAGTTTCACTAAAACATAAACAAAAAATGGCAAATGAGGGAATATAAAAAATTGGAAAGGTTGTGAGGAGAGGACGTGAATGGAATTGGCGTGACTAGTTCAGTGCAACCATAGAAGAAGGATTTTCCTCTATACAGAGTGTCCTGAATATGTATACTTTCCTGCAACATGATCGGAAGAGATAAGAGAGCAAGTGAGAAAAAGAATGAGAATATTTAGGAAGGAAGTAATGGCGAACCAAGGAAGCTTGGTTAAGTTCTGCTATCAGGTTTTAACCAACCAAGTCAACATCAAAGGCAACGTGATTTTTACTTCCACTCGGCGCGGTAGCCAGAGCATCTTTTAGGAGGGTGCTCGCCCAAACGAACAGAAAGAGGGGGGAAATACTGAAAACCAAATCATATTGTACAATTCCACGTAATAGTTCGCAAAACGTAGTTGCGAATGTTAGACAATTTCCAGACACGAATATTTAATTCCACGCGACGGCGGCAGCGGCGGTGACGACGGCTGCGAGCAAACCGAGCCGCGGCCTGTGACTGCACTTATCGCCCTCCGCCTCCGGCCCCGCCTCCGCCGCCGCCTCCGCCGACGCTATCGCCGACCCTCGGCAACCGCCGCCTTCCGCAGTCCGGCGCCGAGACGCCCGGAGGAAAGAGTGGGAAAGACCGTCGGCGTGGCGGATGCTGGGCCGCGCGCGGTGGTGGCAGCGGAGGCGGTAGAGGCGCCGGCGCGAACCCGCGTCGGGGGTAAGGCCAGTGTTGCATATTGATGAGGGCTGGGGCCTAAAATTCTGAATTTTCAAGGAGTGTCCAAAACTACTGTTGCCGTTAGGATCATATTTTTAATGCTTCGTTTGTTCATATATTCCGTCGGCCCAAATCAGTGATTTATTTGGGTAATGAGTGATTTATTTGACGGATAAATTTCCGGAATGCTTACGTTTTACCGGAGTGCTGGCTGATGACGAGTGTCCAAACATAGACTTCTCAGCCTGATACGCGGCGACTGTCTGAAATAAACACTCATTGTCTATACTTCGATTTATTTATCAGTGTTGACGTTTGATCAGCTGTTACCGTGTCAAAGATCCCTATTAGATGGAACCCTAACAGCTGATTTACGCCAACAGAGCCTGTGTTTAAATCAAAGTATAGATCAGCTTTGTTCAGGCGCTGTGCTTACTACGCTCACGAGCGGAGAGGGTGAAAGGGCGTCGCGTTGAGACCTTAGGAGCAGCTTGCAAATGCAGCTGGCGAGCGTAACCCGAGCGGATGACTTGGGCATCAGTGCCCTAGTAGTTCTCGCATGCGAACACTGAACTCTTAAACCGATTGTTGCAATGTGCCAAAAGCTGCTCATTCTTTAGCTCCGTATTTTTCCATGAGACTCGTTATATCAAACATACAATTTTTTTCGCGAAATATAGCCTACTTAGCGCTATTAAAAGGTTTCTCATACTGCAGACACAACTACAACATTTTATAGGTATTTCATAGGACACGGAAAGCGTGAGTGAAGGACGTAACTAGTGGTCCTAACATTACATACTTTCTCGCATTATTTGTAACTGTTTCGTTGTGACGATTTAACGTAGGGGCAAATCCGGAGGCTGCCGAGAGTCTCGATCTCTATGAGGGGCCTCAAAATACTGAAAAAAACAACCACGCCCTTCAAGAATTATATTAAGTTTATTATACAAAAAATCAGTTTCACTGTTTAGAACAGGTCGTAGGGGGGCGAAGTGGGCAAAATCTTTCAGGATAAGTTTATTTTTTGGACGCGGAATCTTAATTAGGACACATTAGTATCTAAGTAGAAGTGCAGGATGCCACCAAATTTGTCAAGATCATGATATGACGCCATTTAATATGACAGGAAGTAACAATTTTGATCCCATTATCTAACTCCACGTCCAATCCTTTTGATATTTATTTTAAGTGAAAGGCAATAACGTGTTTTTTAAGAAATGTCATTGCACGCTTTTTGATATCTCGTACCGTTATTTAGTAAGAGTGCATTTTTTGTGAAATAAAAAGTTACTCAGGAGGTTTAAAAATGACTCCGGTACAGTTGCGAGGAGAGGCCGCGAGAGCTATTTTTCCCAAAAGCCCTTTCCGTTGCAAGGGCTGCTGCAAGAAATATTGCATATTTAATTTAAAATCGCATGACAGAAAATATAATTTTACACTCAAATTACTTTCAGCCGACCTGGATGGCCGAGGTTGCTAAGAGCGAGCACCGACTCAGTGCTTCGGTCCGAAGGGTCGCGGGTTCGAGTCCCGCCTTGGGCATGGTTGTTTGTCCCTTGACTTTGTATGTGTTGTCACGGAGGGCTTCGCGTTCTGCTAACCCCAGATCAGAGGAGCCCGCAAGTGTGTTGGTCTAGTGTATGGTCGAATATGCGTCCCATCGGGACGTAAAGGGTAACCGGCTGTTGGCTGGATAAAAGCCCCAGAAAAAAAATTACTATCAAAACATAAACATATGCTACATCATTGTATTCCTCTTTTTATATCTATCCACTGCTGATGGCAAGAATACTTAGTTCCAAATTCTAAAAAATAAAAGACTATTAAATTTATTGAAGCCTACAAATATTTCAAACAATATCTTTACTTTGTAACAAGATCTATCTTCGAACATCAGATTTTTTCCGGAAAAATCTTATTTTCAATATTGTAGTTGTAGGAAGACCCTGAAAACAGTGGTAGATTTAGACATGGGCACTATGGACACTGGCCTCTGGGTGGCAAATTTTTGTGGGGCGGCAAATATTTCTTTAATCCAAATGTATTTTATTCGAAAAGTTATTTACTGAGAGGAATTCAAATTGCCCGTGTTGATTCAACAACGCACTTGCGCTATAGCAGGTGGCTCGTGAAGAACGATATCCCGGAATTTTTTAAACAAAATCATGAAAATTCAATTTCTTTAGAAAGATAACTTTCAGCATGACAAAGCGTATTCTTTTACTTTCTCGAATACGAACGAATATTAGTAGAAATAAAAGTAGTATAGAAAAAGTTAATGCAATGCCGCGGAAAATAGATTTAGGGATTTCAACGGACATACACGTTTTGGGGTCCTCTGATACCGAAAAAAGTGTTGTTTTAAAATGTCAGTCTGTCCTACTGTCAGTCAGTCTGCCTATCTGGTGTATGTGAACAACACTAGCGCCTAAACTATACGTAGGATTTTTACCAAACTGAATAAACCCCCCGATCGGGCCTCACTCAAAGATCTGCGATTTTGAAAAACATGCATTAATTTTTGGGAGTACTTTACACGAAGCCACTGCGACATTTTCAAAATTTTCTCAAAAAATGCTCCAAATTCTTTCTTTAAATTTCTTGTATGAATAGAGTGAAATGTATTTATAAAGGTGGAATGGGTCCGATTTTCACTGTTAAATTTGAATTTTCGAAAGTGCCAGAAGTTTGAAATGTTTTCGGAGTCTTTCTTCAACTACAAAATTGAATATAAAGATTTTACCTTGAAGTAAAATTTTGCTCGATAATTAGTTCTTTCATAAAGGTTATGTACATTTTTTGAAAGTGTTAGTAATTTTCACGTAATATTGCGTGCAATATATACAATATTACAAAATCACAAAAACAAGATTTTCTCGGAAATGGCTCCATATTTTTTCTTTAAACTTTTAATAGCGATGGAGATAAATGCTGTCTATAAGATGATCCTTTCAAAAGAAGATTCTTTCAAAAATTACAAAAATGTATTTTTTTACTTGTTACGACGTTAATATTTACATTAGCGGCAATTTGTTCTCATTATTTATTGATGAGTAAATATGCTTTAAATAATGTCATAAAGTTTCTCGAAAACCCAATAATTTTCTGTTAAAATGAGCTCAATATTCTACATTTTCAGAAAATCTCAAACGCCATTTTCTCAAAAATGACTTCAATTTTTTTTTTCTTCAATGTTTTTCAACGGATTGTGCTAATTGCACTGCTTAATATGACATAAAGTGCATGTTGTGGTATTCTTTTGTTTCTTCAAAAATTGCACAAAGGTAATTTTTACTTTCTCGCTACCACTACCGCCGTATAGAGAAAGTTATGTAATGCAGCGCGAAAAAAATGGCGAATTGTCGGCAGAAAAGCTCTTATTTTAGGACCCTGGTAACGAAAAAGTGGATTAATCCAGATGCTAAATTTAGAAAAAGTCCTCTATCACTTGGAGTAGCGAGAATATTTTTTGTGGGACCTTGATACCGAAAAATCAAATGACAACAATTCGTCTGTCCGTCTGTGAACAACGCTAAACTGTTCAGCCGATTTCCCCCAAAATTGATATTCCCCAATCAATTTGGGTGGTGTCGCGTCTCCTTCAATTTTAAACATATTTCAACTTTTAGGGGGTACTTTACATCAAGCCTCTGGGACATTTTCCAAATTTTCAAAAAAATTGCTCTATGGTTTTTGATTAAATTTTTTGTTGGATAGTGGGAACGACGTTTAAGAGAATGGTGCAGGTCTCATGTTCGTTTAAAATCCTAATTTTTCAAAAATTGCAAAAGTTCGATCTTTTTTCGGAGTCTTCCTACAACCAAAACATTAGAGATAGGGATTTTTTACATTAATTTAATCTTCCCTTAAAGAAAGGTTTTGAAATAAGGCCATGTACAATTATTCGAAAATTTGGATATTTTTTGCGTGAAATGTGGGCGAGAAAGTACGTGTTGTTTTCCACCACTAGTTTTTTGCTTCAATTCGTAACGTCTCGGTTCAAAGAAATCACTTGAATTTTTGTTTGCTCAAAGATATGTGGTTTACAAGACCACTTCAAAGTCCATGTGTTATACGTTATTTTAGATAACTTACTTTGCGAGTAATTTCGAATACACGAAATTTACAAGATTATTCGAAAGTTCTTCATAATTTTAGAACTTTGATGTTTGAATGTAAGCAATGTCCAAGAAAAGTTAACTTGTTGCGAGGCTTCTGTGACATGGATGTAGAAGGCACATTGGGAAATTAAATATTACACTTCCATGTACACTGCGCTTAGAAAATATTGAAAGTGTTGTGCCCAGAGACACCCCAAGTGGGAATCAGCCCCTGCCCGAAAAATATTTGAACTTTAGCAATTTTCGAATGCGACAATATCGATTTTTGAGAAAAGCCCCTTAACGTTTTGTTTCTACAATTTATTGTCTTCCTGTTCAACATACATGGTTTTCTAAGTTGTGAATAGCAACATGCAGAACTTTTTTTAATTTCCTAACTGTGGGTACCCTGGATGAGTGCGTTAGAGGTTTATGATTTATTTTAATAATTTTAATTTTTTTGGAAATTAAATAGAAACTAACGAGAATGATCATTGATGGAACTATTAGATTAAAATCACTTCATTTGGGATGGATTTCCTTTTTATTTTATTGTGGTTTCAATATGTCTTTAGGGAAGCGTGAGTTCATACGTAGGTTCGGTTTTGTTGTACATTTAAGGTTGAATATGGAGGCGCTGGATGGTGTATAGAATGATGAAAAGAATTATCCTTCTTTGGTTATATGTTCTTTCATTGCAGGAATTTGCAGATAATGGTTGAGATTTTTCTTCGAAATGGTTCATGAAGCTTTAAGAATGAATCTTAGCGCTTTGTTCTGTATAGTTTGTAGTATCTTTTTATTAGATACGCCTGCATTTTCCGATATCGGCAATGCGTACGTCATTATTGGTATAATTATCGACTTGTAAATTAGCGTTCTGGTCTCTATTTTAAGGTTGGATTTTTTGTTAATTAGTGCGTAAAGTTGGGATACTTTCTCCCTAACACTTTCACGGAATTTTACTTTCTCGCTAACACTTACGCAGCAGAGACAAAGTTATGTAATGCTGCGCGAAAAAACAGCGAACTTTCTGCAGATAAAAATTTTTTTTTTGCTAAATGTAGAAAAAAATCCTTTAAAATCTGATGAAGCCAGAATCCATATTTTGTGGGTACTCGATATCGAAAGATAGAATGACTGCAAAACGTCCGTCCGTCCGCGTCCATCCGTGTCCGTCCATCCGTGTCCGTCCATCCGTGTCCGTCCATCCGTGTCCGTCCGTCCGTGTCCGTCCATCCGTGTCCGTCCGTCCGTGTCCGTCCATCCGTGTCCATCCATCCGTGTCCGTCCGTCCGTGTCCGTCCGTGTCCGTCCATCCGTGTCCGTCCATCCGTGTCCGTCCGTCCGTCCGTCCGTGTCCGTCCGTCCGTGTCCGTCCGTCCGTCCGTCCGTCCGTGTCCGTCCATGTCCGTCCGTGTCCGTCCGTGTCCGTCCGTGTCCGTCCGTTCGTTCGTGTCCGTCCGTCCGTTTTTTAATTTTTGTATGCATTATTTTAGCTCCTGTTTGGATTGTTTATCTACTTCATAAATGTCGTGATTATTTAGATTTCGATCTATGTCAACGTCTACACCTGTCGTTTATAACTTCTGATAACTTCAGCCATTGTCCGATATAAAAGATATTTTTGCTGTATCATTCTCCTTGGCCTTTAAGTGTCTTAGAACTTTGAATGCTAATGTCTGCTTTTCATGGATATCATTCTCTAACCTGCTGATAAACCGTTTCCAGGTGTCTTCATGAGCTTTTCTGGTAATTTTCTTAGCCGCTTAGCCTAGCGTCCTTGATGGCTTGTGTTTCTTCAGTACCATTTTGTAAGTATCTCATGTACATTTTATCTTCAATAGCTGTTTTATTTTCATCATCCCAGATTTTAAGACCTCTGCGTCTAATAATATTGTTTTTCTTTCCTAAGACTTCATAGATTACTTTTAGGATATTATCTTTTATGATCTTCTATTAATCCTTTATATCATTGCACTCAGTTTTTTTCAGAGCTTCTGTTAGCCTCTTGAAATAAAGATTTCTTACTGCTTTCTTCTAAAACATATGTCTTGAACACTTTCTCATTCGAAGCTCTGTTGGTGATATTCCTATTATATCATATTGTAAGTATATCAATCTTTGTCACTACTAAATTGTGATTCGGGTAAATATGAATCGCATCAGCTCCTCCAAATATATGGGTTTCTCTCACTCTTGGTGAGAGTTTTTGATTTACAATGACATAGTCTATGAGTGACTGAAATCCTCTAGCGTTCCAAGTGCATTTATTACAAATTTCGTTTGTTATCTCATAATCTTTCCCCATTTTCATTCACATGAGTTTTTCCAAATGTGCCTACAACAATTGCTATAGGGTGATTACATGGTAGAATTCGTGAGGTATCCTTGTGTGTTGCTACCTAATCTTCTGACTTCTTAATCTAGGTCATTAGTGAATTGTATGCTGTGTAGATGTCTGTAATTTATTTTTAAATTCTCCCTGAATTTAAACCAGTTAATTTTACCTTTTTGCTGTTTATAAAAAGACGATAGATAGTGAGGTTGAAGTGATATGATTTTTGTATAGTGATCCGAATCGAGTTCTGGAAATACTTTTTGATGCATCGGGAAATAAGTATATTTTGTGATGAGGATTTACATAATGTCCGGAATTATATTATGGTTGTAAGGGTAATGAGTGGGTTCTATTGGGGCCAGAATAATCCAATTGAGGATTGTAGCTAGATTTAGTAAACGCTTCCCTTGCATTTAGGAAATACTTTATTACGGGGTTGATGTGGTTGTGTCATGTTATTTATTTTTGTGTTTGTTGCTATTGTTTCTAGGTTGTTGCTCGTATAAGTGTTAATTCGCGTGTTTTATATCTTTGTGCACTAGTATAGCTAATCCTACTCCTGCCGTCGCTGCGATAAATATTAAAGCCTGTTTCTGAAAATTTGATTTGTGGTAACAGGTGAGTTACTCAAATCCAACCTTTTATTATATTGTGGCCGCTAGAATTCTCCTCCAGACGGCGGGTGAATTTGATCTAGCATCCCCGGTCCCCTCTGCAGTGACATCAGTTAATGCCCCGAGTCACCTTTGCCGGTCCCCCCAAAAAAACTAGTGGTGTTACAAAATCAGCACGCACTTTCTGGTATTATGTTTAATGGCTACCGGTAGCGGTAGCACAGTGCGTCAACTGATGTCACTGCAGAGGGGACCGGGGATGCTGGGGTATAAGTACCGATGGTGGCAGGATTTTCTACTTTTGCTTGTCAGCTAGATCAAATTCACCCGCCGTCTGGAGGAGAATTCTAGCGGCCGGCTGCTCTGATTGGTAGTTTTCCGTGGTTTCTCCGATCACCACCAGGGGAATACCGGAGCAGTATCCTAACAAACGGGTCACGACCGCGCGCGATCTGTCCTTCCTCTTCCTTGTCCTATCCTCTCCTCTTACACACACACTTACACTAACATGCACTACACTACCACATATTCCGGGAGACCGGTCGGGAGCTTAGAGTTTGTTCTGGCTGGGGCGATGCCCCGTTGGTGGAAGATTCCTGGTTGTGGGAAAACCTCGCTAGCCGACGGTAGGTCGGCGCCGGATCTCGCCATCCAGCGGGGAATGATCACCGCCATCTCCCGAGAAAGAAACATGCACTACACTAACGGGACTAATGACCGAAGCAGTTGACGCGCCCGGAAACACGAAAAAATCAATCAATCAATTTAATGGCTACGTAATATTTTATACGACTTGAACATATGTTACATTTGTGTAATTTTTAACTTTACAAAAATACCTAAAAGATTATACAAGTATACTTACCAGTAATATACTTATCAGGTAGTACATAAAAGGTTCATGACAAGTCAAAAAAGTGTAAAGAAAAAAATTGGATCTGTTTTTGAGAAAATCTTGTTTCTAAAATGGCTAATATTTCAGATAGATCTCTACCTTTAATGTTGTAGTTGTAGGAAGTCGCAGAAACAAGTCAAACATTGGCAATTATCGTGAATTGGGAGAAATGAGCCAGTTTTAAAAGCTTTCTTTCCTCTATCTTGCAATAAAATGTAAGCGAAAAAAATTTGAAATAATTTTTGAGAAAATATGAAATTGTCGTAGGGGCTTCATGTAAATTACTCTCAAAAATAAAAATATTTGTTTTAAATTCAACAACCAGATCAATTGGGGAATACCAGTTTTGGTAAAAATCCTACTTAGCCAATTTAACCGCTATGGATCATAGACGGACAGACTTTTTGCCGTGAACCAATGTTTCGGTATCATGGACCAAAAAATGCGGATTACACGTATTCTGACTAGTTATTCTTTCTAGTTTAAGCTTTCAATATTTTGAAATTATTTGAGGACTTTTAAGTGCTCTATAGACGCAAAAAAATTAACAGCAGTTTTTTTTCTGTAGGTGTAGTAGAGGTTAAAGCAGGACGAATTTTGTGTGTGGCATTTAAATGAAACGTGTCCAGAAAGTAAGTACCGTTTCGTTCTACTGCCACCGTAGCGATAGTGTCGCAGTACCGCGAATGCGCACTCGTGTTTATGGTTCATTGTCTTTCCACTAATGACATTATAGCCTGATTGTGTCGTGTTTACATGCGTTTGTAAGCGTTGAAAATGTTTTAAGATAAATTCCGGGTCCGCAGACTGTAAATGCTCTGTAATACGGTTTTTGAACGCAAGAAATGGTAACTCGGTTGAAATTCTTCATCAACTTGTACAGACTTTGGTGAAAATGTAATGAGTGATGGGATAGAGAAAAAGTGAGTTATACAATTAAATGATGGGCGAACCAATGTTCATGACGTAGTAGGGAGTGTGCAGTCTTCTATCGTCAATGCTTGTTTGGTTGAAAACGTGAAAGAGAAAAATTTGTGACAATAGGCGGTTCACAATAAGAAAGCTTTGTGATGCGTTTCTAGAAATCGCAGCACCGTTTTCAAAAACAAAACAAAAAGAAAGCAGTATTAGCACTCTGCACTGTCGGTACCTTTCCATTAAGAGGTCATAGAAAAGTTGGTTTCATGCTATTTCCAATGTCTGAAATATGATGGCAACTTTGTACAAAAATACTTTAAGAAATGATCTCTCATGTAAAGATGTATTTTGTTTTGAAACAAAATTATGAGCTTTTTTTCAAAACGGCACTTACTTTCCGAAAATGCCTCGTATTTTGAAAATCCTAAGATCCTAGGATCTTGAAAGATTCACACATGAACAGTGGTATTGGAATTCGGGTTTGTGCTACAACAAAAAAGTTTCGTGACCGAAATATATTTAGTTATATTATATTAGTTATATTATAATATAATTATATATATTATATAATTAGCAAATATGTTCCTTTGCATTACAGTTTTCTAGTATTATCTGTTTATCAAATGTGAGAGAATGAGCCGCGCGTGTACTGCAAGCCTGGTGGTTAATTGCGATATACTGCGCCTTCAGAATGCTCCAACTTACACGGTGATAGACGATAAACTGCCACAAGACTGCAGTGAGCCATTGAGGGGTGTATAGCTTCATGATGTTAGCCAATCATCTCTAAGACCTAAAGAGGAGTTAGGTCTGTTGCTTAAAGGAGCACGGGATGACCTTCTGATCACTTCTGCACGCGGCTTGCTCTACGGGACCATCACAAAGATTCCGTAGAGATGGAGAGTACGATAGGTAGCAGAGGGGAGTAAACTTCAGAAATCAGCTTGGAATCGGTAAATTCATTGGTAGTTGGTAGGTTTGTTCAGAGACAACTGGGCCTTTCCACCATTTCTTTCTTAATTTTGTGATTAACATACAATTACAGCCACCAGCCACCTCTGCTTTTTTTTTCAGAAAAAAAATTAATATGTAAATAAATTGTCCATCTAATCGGAGGGGATTGTGAACTTAATAATTGATTTTATTTGGAAGTTTTGGTTGGCCGTCGTCATATTAACGATGCTCCACCCCTAAATAATTTGCAACCTACACACGCACACGCATACGCATATGCACATAGATCATAGGTATACGTGTACGTACATAGTGGTATATACAGCGTATACTGGTATATACAGCGTACTCTGTGTACAGTACAGAGGTTGCTATTTGTTCATGTGAGAAAACGAGTGTACATCTTTTGCTGATCGTGTATAGAGCGATTTTCCTAAGGATGAGCCAAAGTGACAGCTACTGCAGGCAACATAACTGAAGATTCTGTGGTCGTTGTGCCCTTGAGCTTATTAGACTCCCTTCCCGCATTCGTTCGTTTGCAGTTGGCTAACTTGTAAGTGGCTGCGACACTTCCTTTTGTGGTGTCATTGTCCGACAAAAATATAGTGCGCTGCGAGAAATAATTGATATTAGGAAGTGCAGTGTTATGTGTTCTTCTGTAAAAATTCTTTTTTATATTAACATTACATTGAATTTAATTTTTGTGTGATAAATATTATGTTTATTTCAAAACCGAGACTTGAATGAAGATGCTTACCGGTGCATGTGTTTCCGGTTGAAAATCATTTTTCTTTCTATTTACATTCGTGGCGGTTTTCTCTTACTGATTGTGAGAGCATGTTAAGAGATTTTCCATACACGTAATTAAATGTAAATATTTCCCGAACTCACGTAAGTGCATATACCTCAGCGAAACTCTTAGACTTCTTCGTAGGGATGTTTTCACAGGAGCCATTAGCACTTTAAGAAGGGCCGTGACTGAACAGCTGTCGCGGTGGAGGGATACTTCTCTGAAATACATGCGATGTTCACTTGTTTTCGCGAACTGTCACTTAGGCTCATCCTTAGGAAAATCGTTCTATACTTTGTGTGTGCTTTCTCCTATACTTTAGGTGGCGTGCGCTGAAGCGTGCTTGTTTGGCTTCCAGATGGGTCCGCGGGGGGCGTCGGGGCCGGGGGCGGGGGTGGCGTACACGCTGCTGGAGGAGCAGCCACCGGCCACCGATCGCAAGCCGCAAGGCGGACGCTGGCTGCTGTGGCTGCCCGTGCTCATGGCCGGGACCGTGCTCTACGCGCTCAACATCAACAACGAGCTGCACTACCACGGCCCCGCGCACGGTCACCTGGCGCCCACGGGTGAGTGCCCCCGCCACAGAATAGATGCTACACAGAAAGGAAAATGGAGGGTGGCTCCTTTCACCTTCAGTGAGCCACCGCGCAGCGCGGACCGCCATCTTGAAGGAACCGCAAAAGTCAGCTCAAACGCCGTTTTCTCAAAAACGGGTCCAATTTTTTTCTGCTAACTCGTCCAACGGGTACCGCTAATTGCATTGTTTATTGACATAAAATTCATTTTGGTGTATTATTTTGTATGTTTTTTTTGTTTTTTTTCTAAAGTTACACGAATGTAAGCTTTTTAAAATATTTCTCACACCGTTAATATGCAAATTTCCAGCAATTATTTAAAGCATTTTAACTCACAAATGCAGTAATGTTTACGGACTTCAAATAAATTTTATTTTCAAATACCAAATCATATGTGCGTCTAATGAATGGGCTAATGAATCGATCAAAATGCCCATTAAAACTTAGCAAGCAAAGGTTAGTCGAAAATAAAAATCTCGGACAAAATATATTTCTTTCTGCTTGTAATTAGTAATTGTAAGTTTTGCCTGAAAATCTCAATTCCTAATTTACAATGCGTGTAGATTGAAAGGAAACAGTGCAACCTTCGGTCATCTTGTCTATGGTTGTCTTTTGTTTCGTTTTGCACTTAGAAACTCGAGAAAATTCAAAAACATATATTATTTTGTTTATGTAGTAGGGAACTTGGCAAGGCTTCGCTATTGCAGCGTATTACACTTCACACGCTACAGGTCACGTGATCACATTTTATGCTACGTTCTGCAAAAATTCTAATGAATGAAAAACTTTCTCCCGAGTGTAAGTTTGATCTATATATGACCTGCTTTGCACATGGTTGTCAAGTATCCTATTGTTAAAATGTTCTCCCTCAAGTTTGGACATGCGTTCGCTACGACACTGTCTTGGACAAATTAGATTTACTTGTCCGAAATATCGTTCAATTCCGGCCATTTTACAATGGCAGGAACAAAATATACAGTCCTCTTTCATATTGAATTTAAAAACACACTTTCTTGTGTTTGTAAATACACTGGTTTTTACAGTTATTTTAGTTCTTACTTCTTAAAACACTTTCGCACCTCACTTTACACAAGTTCGAAAGGCTTTTTTCTCTTCAATCTTCTCACTAGATGTGTTGTCCAGGAGAAGAACTGCTACGTGATTGTCGTGTTGGTGCACCCTTTCTTCGTGTTTTCTCGCGAACCTTTGTATTTCTTTATCCACTGCTTCAACTTTCAAGTTCTTCTGTAGATCTTTATTTCTTATATACCAAGGTGCTTCGACGATATTTCTTTGCTCTGAAATCTTTGGATAATTTCGATGTAACTCTGACAGGTACATCCTCAGAGTTGTGCACCATACGTGTATATTAGTTTCAATATTTGCTTGTAAAGTAATATTTTAATATATATTGAAAGGCAAGAACATCTTCCAATTATCTAGTACATTGTTCTGATGTAATATTTAATTCTTCTCTTTTTTCTTTACATGTTCTTTCCTTAGAAGCCTACAAGCCAATGTCATGCCAATATATTTTACTTTATTTGGATTTATATAAATTGGAATGTTCGGTACGCCGGTTTGTGAAGGTCATATAAACACTTTTACTTTCATTTAATTTGATATTCCAATCATTGGTCCATTTTTGAACTAGTTATTGCTGATTGTAACTTCTGAGTTGCTTCTTCATTGCTTTTTCCTATTGTTAAAATTGCAGTGTCTTCGGAAAATGTTCCTATGACTCTGTTTTCTGGTTTGGGGAGGTCATTAGTATACAGTAGGTATAATATTGGTCCCAACACACTTCCTTGTAGTATTCCTGCCTTAATATCTTTGAATCCCGTCCAGGCATCGTCTTTTTTAACTCTTAAGTACGTGTCAGTTAAATAAGATTCTAGAAGATCTGCATACTTTTTGGGAAGAACAGTCTTCAACTTATAGTTTAAACCTTTGTGCCAGACTTTGTCAAAGGCCTGCGCTACGTCCAAGAAGATTGCAGAACAAACCTTTTTCTCTTCCAATGATTTTTCGATGACGCTGCATAATCTGTGCACCTGATCTATTGTGGAGTGTTTTGTTCCGAATCCGAACTGATGTTCTGGTATTAACTTTTGTCCTCAATAATCTCTTTCATTCTTTTGGGCAACAATGTTTCAAAACGTTTAGCCAAAATATGAAACAGTGAGATCGATATGTACGGCGTAGCCTCATGTGGGGGTTTTACTGGTTTCAATATCATTATAGTTTCTGCCACTTTCGATAATCAGGGTACACATTTCAATCTAAATGCAGCATTGATAAGATAAGTTAATTTTATTAAACCCTTCCTCGGCAGTTTCCTGGAATCGTCCGTAGAGGTACCGGGCGAGGCCATAGCACATAGCCGATGCACAGTAGAGCAGCTCAAAGTAATACAATTATAATAATTAATACA
The DNA here is from genome assembly GCA_011170035.1 of Teleogryllus occipitalis. NCBI lineage: Eukaryota > Metazoa > Arthropoda > Insecta > Orthoptera > Gryllidae > Teleogryllus > Teleogryllus occipitalis. Next base: position 11,509 of record BLKR01004898.1, on the reverse strand, counting down.
ATGTTCTAACATTAATATTTTAAAAGCCTACAGTTCAAAAAAATATGGAGGATGTCTCATCTATTCAAAGTGTACGGGGGCTCAAAATTTGTTTGTATGTAACTTTTCATACCTGGTGAAAGGTCACGTGGATCCAAATGTTTCATACATTTTGTCTAATATCATACTAGCTGGTACCCGGCTACCGCAGAAATAATTGTAGAAATCGTTTGAAATTTGAAAGAGTTATCTTGTACAATGTCGGCAATTTAATATTGCCATTCGCGCAGCAGATTCCTGATGTTTCATTATTGAACTTAAGAGAACTGCAGTGTCCACTAACACATTTTGCCGATATTTACCCTGGAATGCAAACTATAATCGCAGTTAATATATTGAAATGCAGCAAGATTCAAATCAACAAGTACTGTTCGTCGATTTCGAGTTGCTCTTGAACGTTCGCTTTCAATTCTCGTTGCATGTTGGTCTTTTGATTCCGATACTCGTGATTGGGTGGCTCGTGAAGGTTCTCTTTCGATTCTCGCCGCCTGTTGGTCTTCTGATTCGGATGCAATTCTGGAATAATAACCGTTTCTGACCATTTTTGAGGGAAGACTTTGTTTAAATATGGATAATTGTAAATGTCTAAAAGAACACTGATGGCTTCTTTTGGGAGCATCCGGATAAATATGTTAGGTATTCCGTCGGGACCGGCGCTGGTGTGTTTTAGTTGCCGTGTATTGATCTTGAGTTCTCGGAGAGTAGTGGGTGCATTCAGTTGTATGGGATCATCTGACTGAATAAGTTCTGATTGGTGTGTATGTGAGGGTTCCTTCGTCTCTCTATGTATATACGCGTATATGTTTGTATGTATGTATATTTGTGTAATATGTAAGTTTATTCATTTATATGGTAGTGTATATGCATTTTAATGCTTAATGTAGGAATGTAAATGCCATCTGCATATATAGAAAATGACAAAGTCAATTTGTTTGTTTATATTTATTTTTTATATATTATTTTATTTGTAATTGTAATGTTGCATTCTGCCACCGGGCATCATTTGCCCAATTGTAGAATAAATTTCTATCTATCTATCTATCTATCTATCTATCTATCTATCTATCTATCTATCTATTTCATCTTCTTCTACTTCGAGGTTATGGGGAGATCTCTCAGTTTCTTCTTTATGTTACATGAAGCCATCTGCAAGGTTCGCGTCACTAGAGTTGGAGGCGAAAAACTTTCCAAAGTTATTTGCAATGTCGCACGCGTCTTGAATGAATTGACCGTCTGGCATGTATATAGACATCGGGAGATTTGTTCTGGATTTTCCATCGATGACGTTTATTTGCTTCCAAGCCCCTGTGTAGTTCAGTTTACTGTTTAAGGATGATATGAATCCAGAAGCTTCTTTTAGATTCTTTTATGGTTCTTCTTACCCTGGCTTGTGCTGACTTAAACCTGAATTGATTTTCATTTGTTTTATGTTTCTTGGATACATTAAAACAGTGCTTGTAATTTATAACCGCTTCTTCACATTCCTTTGTTCACTAAGATAGTTTTTTTTTACTTTTAGTATTTGGGGGGGGTATAGTCACTCCCGCTGTAGACAGTATAAGTTCTGTAAAGTTGCTCAGAATATCGTTTATTTGTACTGAATCGTGGATGTTTAATTTCTTAATGTTTTGGACTTTGCCTGTAATGTTGTGTAGGTACGGCTTCCAGTTGGCCTTTTTAAATACCCATCTGGGCATATAGATGTCCTCAGGAGTAATCGAATTCTCATAAAGGGTAATGATCACTGTTGTGAAGGTCCTCCATCACGTTCCATTTCAGATATCTCGCCAAAGTTTGAGTGCAGATGCTTAGGTCGATGCAAGATGAGTTGCCACTACCGCGTTGAAGTATGTAGATTTTCTGCAGTCGTTCAAGACCATTAGATCTTCATCATTCACAAATTCACCAACAATTTTCCCTCTACGATCTGTTCTGCTTGATCCCCAAATCAAAGTGTGACTATTAAAATCACCGACTATCAGCACCGAACCTGATATTTGCGAGTATAAATTGGCGATATTCTAGTTGAAACGCATTAGGAATATATGCATTACACAGAAATGTAAGCTATAACCGCCAAAATGCAGCTGTATGACACATACTTCTAGGCCACTTGCAATAGCGCATTCACTACACTTGATCGACTTATGTACATAGATCGCATCACCGTCACTGGCATTTGCACATACCATTCTGTTTTCATAAAAACATTGACCGGGAGTGGTAGCTCAGTGCATCAACTGATGTCACTGCCGGATTTTCGACACTAGCTTTTCAGCTAGGTCGAATTCAGTTGCTGTCTGAAGGATAATTCTAGCGGTCAGCTGCTCTGATCGGTAGTTTTCCGTGGTTTCTCCGATCAACACTAGGTGAATGCCGGAGCAGTACCCTAACAAACGGGCCACGGACCGCGCGCTATCCTTCCTTCCTCTTCCTTGTCCTATTCTCTCCGCTTACACACACTTACACTAGCATGCACTACACTACCACATATTCCGGGAAATCGGTCGGAAGCTTAGAGCTTGTCCCGGCTGGGGCGGTGCCCCGCTGGTGGGAAAGTCCTGGTTAGGGAGAAACCCCACTAGCCGACGGTAGGTCGGCGCCGGATCTCGCCATCCAGCGGGGGAAGATCACCGCCATCTCCCGAGAAAAAAACATGCACTACACTAACGGGACTAATGACCAAAGCAGTTGACGCGTCTGGACACACGAAAAACCGTATACTGAGCGGGGCACACGATGTTGCCTCGACCGCCTCTGCCGAGCGAATGCCGAATGAATCATTGTTTCTAGAATAAATTATTCGAATTCTGGTAAACTGTTTTACTCTGTGAATGATATCGTACTGCGAATAAGAGGTCTTTGAAGCAGCCGGGAACAACAGAGCATACACGTTTCTCTGTCTTGAGGTGTACGTTTTGCACATTAAAATGTGTAAGGTTACACACCTTCATAATGAGGAAACGTCAATTCTGTCTACTATTCTCTTCGCAACACCCAACCGAGCAAAAACTCTTCTTACAGTGGTTGATGGATTTTCTTCGGCTTCCTTCACTTGTTTTATCCGAAGCTGGAGAAAGACCACATTCGGAAGTCAGAGAAATGTACAATTTTCTCGCAACTTTTTGCAGGTGTTAATAAATAGTCGAGTGAAGTAAGGTGTTGGTAAGTAATTAAGTAAGGTTTTAGTGGCGCAATACGATTAGGAAATCGTCTGTGATATTCATGCACCGTTCTTTCCGTACTGATATCTCGACAACCGTAAACACAAATCGTGTTATTATCATGCCCTATTCGAAATAGGACGATAAGGCAAGCAAATAAGCAAAGCCGTTTTAGCATATTTCAAAGTACGCGACTGCGGCCATGTTAAAAGTGCCTGCGCCGATTGACTCATGTTTCTCAATCGCACGCTCAGCGAAGTACCATCTGTTTCTCTACTACTCTGAACAAAATTATTCATGCTAATAATAGCTAATGGAGTAATAAATGACTATAGGTTTATAAGAGATTTTTTACTCAGATCAACTTCAAAAGTAAAGTTGTAAAGTTTCGATTCCTCCTTGAAGATTCATAAATATGTTATGTAGAGAAATTGCAAAACAGCACGATGTGATTGAACTTCAGAATGATTTAAATAGAATTTATGATTAGGCAAACATTAATAATATGGCTATAAAGGTAGAGAAAAGTAAACCGATCTCATTTTGTAGGGACAGTACACTTTGTACAATACCATATTAGCTAGGTGATTACGTAGTTCCACGCCTTGCCATCGTGTTGGACCGTTAATTGGGGTGGGAGAAATATGTGAATTATGTAAGGGGTAAAGCTTACAGATCTTCGTATTTCGACATGAGAAATCATTTTAAAAAATTCACCACGAAAGCAAAATAAATCGCTTGTTCTTGTCTTGTTAGGCTGATAATAGAATACAAAGCAAGTTGTTGGGATCCATGTAGAATAGAACTTAAAAATAGTTTAAAGAGAATAACACAGTGGAAAAACACATATTTCGGAGGAATCTTTGTACAGGAACTGATAAAAATACAACTATTGTAGTACTTTAGTGAAGAAGAAAATCTAACTGTAATAACATTCCAGATTTCACCAACAAATTGGGTTATGTTCACTATGATCCAAATGACTGGTTGTGTGCTGCTACGTATTGGTAAAGCTTTCAGTTCCAGTGGCACACTTAGTGCAGCCGAAGGAGAAATACAAAAATTTTAATTATGTTTTGAAGAAAAATAAATATGTTGAATATTAGTGACTTTTGTGTGAAGTTTTGATAGTTATCTGTTTATTAAGCAACAACAGATATTCACAAAAATCCAGGTTATTTCTGCGAGTAGAGTATGGGGCAAGAGACAAAGAGGAAGTTTAAGGTAGTATGAACATAATAAGGGATCGCCTAATGGATCCTATGAAAATTCTTTCATCTCTACCTATTAAACTTGATGTAATCAAACAGTTTGTGAAAGCGTTTGACCAAGACAATTATTGTTTTAAATACGTCAGTTACAAATTTCCTGCCCTGTCTGAAGCCAAAAATAAAGAAGGAATTTTTTTATTTTTATTTTATTTATTGTCGCATCAACAGCGATGGTCATTAGCGACAATTAAATAATACATTTGGTTGTAATTACAATAATAACAACTATGTTAACAGAAATTGACATGGTTTCTAAATTATTGACAATAGTTAATACCTATTATATATCTGAAAATATTTGAATTTTTTTGCAAAAATTAAGAATTTTTTCTTGGTATTTAGGAGATTCCAAAATTAAGGCAAATGAGTCATCCTGCAGAATGTGTTGTTTAAGAGTGTTGTAATGAGGACAGTGGTTAATTATATGGTTTAAATTAAGAAGAGTGGAGTTGTCACAGTGGTTGCAGGTGGGAGGAGGGCTTTTGTTAAATAAGTGGATATGACTCAATTTGCAGTGTCCAGTTCGGATTCTAGATATTGCTACTTGTTCCTTTCTATTTAATTCAACACTTGTTTTTAAATTGAAGAAATTTGAATTTTTGTATGCCCTCAAATCGTATTTTTTTTTAAATATCTCTCATGCCATTAATATGCACATTCCCAGCGATTTGTATACATTATTTCATTTGTGAGTGGATGTGCTTCAAATTACTTCAAATGAAGTTTTTCGAAAACTCAATAGATTCAAAAGTGCTGTGTAGTGAAAAGTGCTTCAAATTTCGCATTTACAATAACGCTTAAACGCCATTTTCTTGAAACCGGCAAAAAGTTTTTCAATGAAAATTGCCATTTAGGACGAGGTTTTACTCTTCTTTAATATTCTTAACGTAATAAGTTCTCCAATTAGAAACAAAAAAATTGAAGAAATGTGAAAAAGTGTATTTGGGCGGCGATAGATGGCAGCTGGCAAGAGTATGGGACAAAACCGTAAAGCCAGTCCACACCAAGAAAATTAGAAAACTTTTCTACGAGAAAGTGTACCATTCTGTAGCACCACTTGTTTTATTTTTTAAAACAAAACAATGGTATATTATGTGTTATTTATATATAATAATGAAATTATGAAGGTTTTAGAAACTCTTTTGAAATTTGAAATTTAATTCTTTAATTGATTGAATATGTTTTCCTAGTTTAAAACATTCATAACCTGGGTTAGAGTGTAAGGATGAGTAGAAATTTTTTGACATTTTTAATATCCATTTTTATGTCTTGAACTGAGAGTTCTTTGTGTGACTTTTCATTCCTTATAAACCACGGTGCATTGACTGAGTCACATAGAAATGTATTTATAATTTGCAATTTCGGAAAGTGTATTGGAGCAGCACCTCCCCAAGTGGGGTAGGCATATGTTAATGACGGTCGTATTATATATCTAAATATTGATAAGGATGTTTCAATGTTTAATTTGGATTTTTGTTTATAAAGGGGTATAATTGTATCATTTTCATAAGTTTTCTTTGGTACATTTGTAATATGATCTCTCCATGTGAGTCGTCGGCCAAAATAAAGTCCTAAATATTTTGCAGGTTGTGACGTAGGGTGCAATTTAATTGCTTTACCATTTAGAATTAGAGGATAGATTAGTTTTGTTTTTCTTTGGGTGAACATTTTCGCTTGATGTTTAGAGTGATTAATAAGTATGTTCCATTTATTGAACCAATCAGAAAGGATATTTATATCATCCTGTAGGTTATCTTTACCTACTTCTAAATATTATGCGATGTCGGTGTCGACTGCGGTGTCGTCTGCAAATCAAGCAATTTCTGAATCTGTTAGTGAAGGTATATCTGATTTTAAAATATTAAAAATTGTTGGAGATAATGGAGATCCCTGAGGAATTCCAGTTGTCATAAAACGAATTGTTGAAATCTCAGAGTTAAGTTGAATCTTAAAACTTGTGGAAGTGAGAAAACTTGTAATTATTGTTTGCAAGTAAATAGGGAAAGCATATTGTCTCATTTTAAATAACAAGCAAATAAGCATTTAATTCCTAACAAACAAGATTTTACTGATGTGCTGTTTATAAATGTGCTGAATGGAAATGTAAAATTTGGTAATAAAGAACACATGCACAAATGCAACTCACATGTGCATTTATAACTCTTAAACAAAGCATACTTATATATTTTTTTGAAGGAAATCTGTGAATAATTCATTCTTTATTTGCCAAAACCTGATTTTATGGAGAAAAACTAGTAATTTCAGAAATCTCCGGTATCAAAAAATTAAGTATCAGCTTTCAAATGTAAAACATCTCTCAACAAGTTTTAATTTGAAGAACTGTGTTATTGATGACCAGCGCATTAATGGTGGAGTTATTTCCATAATTTTGCAGCCAACAAATGGAATATGGTCTGTTTCGATTTATATGGTCTCCTAGCTGATTAGGCAGTACTTAAACTTATGAAGTTTCCAAATTACCGTAATGCACTCTCTTCAGAGTAATATTTCTGCTCGGTATCAGAGAACTTTCTACTTAGTGTGACGTCCATCCTAATAACATAATTTCTAAGCCCCCAATTACAAAAAATTTGACCAAATTTGGTGCTTGCAAGGATACGCTGAGAATTCCTCCTCAAAGCGATTTCGAGTTTTCACGTCGTTTATAAAGAGCACGCAGTTTAAACTCCATCAAATTCAAATGATCTAATAACTAAAAATTTATACATTTTCCCTCATATATCAAAACAAAAATAGTATTCTATAATACATTCGAAAGAAGACTACTGGAGGAGTACCTTACTCTCTTCCATCCTCCGAGAAGCCGCCCTGGATAACGTAGTCTTGCCACGTATTACCAAATATTGCAATGTTCATATACGGCAATGCGAATGTACTGCAACCGCGTAAAAGTGAAGCCATCATGAGACCACACAAGATAGACGGCTACTTTACCCCAGTGCAAGCACAAGTTCGTGCCAAACCCCCATGAAAACAGATCTTGAAGTAAAGCAACTACACTTTGCTATTAAACCGAGCTTGTTAAGATGCTGCCTGGATCCGCTCGCCCTTGTGTAGGAGTGCAAAAAACAAATTTGGATATACACAAAAATATTCAAAACTGAAGAAATTCATATCGTGCAAACATTTAAGCAAGTGCTATTTGAGAGATTCTTCTAAGCATTGCTGGATGAACTGAATGATAAAGGCGTGCTCGATGGCGTGCGCAAGGTCTGCAATTCATTTTCGATCTGGACGGAGCGAAGGAAAGCGTATTGCCTCTCCCAACGAGCGCTGAAGGCTATGGAGTCAAGCTGCGATAACCCGCGCGACTTGGGGGCACATGCGCCGCGCGGTCCGCTGCTGCCTTTCCCAGCTGCCCCCCTCCTGCGCCACGCCCACTCGCCCACGCCTTCCACTCCCACGCCCGCCAACTCCCACGGCCTCAAGATAAAACTTTTTCGGTGTATTATTACTAGATTACTGCTTTACCACTACTTTATTATTTCTAGTATAAAGCTTATCCAGCTTGGAAATAAATTAAACGGCGGTAAGTATTCCTACGTATATCAGTAGAGGGCATCACATGCACAAAATAAATTTAAGACCGGAGAGAATGGATATCGGGAAATTCTCTTTCACAAATCGAACGATAAGGGATTGGAATAGGTTGCCTGCAAAACATTATTTTTAAATTTATTTCTTCTCGTTCGACATTTCTGTCTCTCGAGGAGTTTGAAAATAGTACATTTTATATTATAATGTTTTGGATGTGGCCATCCATAGCAAGGAGTATTCATTCCTACTCGTGATCATGGTCTACGTTTGGAAGGTTTGTTCAGGCTTCAAAGTTTGGTCTGAGGTGAAACGTTGAAAGTTAAGGTAGCGCTAGGAGGGGTGTAAAAAAACAAGTTACGGTGGTCTCAGAGTATTCTTAGGGAAACTTGATTTAATTCGGGGCCATGAAGCACGACGGCCCAGATTAAATATTGTGGAACAGGGTGAAGAGTAAAGATTTTGATAGAAATGGTTGGCTATTTTACTTACGTGTTCGTTTAGTGGCAATATATTTAGCTCGCGATGAATTCGGGAACTTGGAATAAACCATGGTGCCTTGAGGGTCTTTCTTAGGAACTTATTTTGGAATGCAACTAACTTTCGGAGGTTATTAGGTGCTACACCGTCCCATGTTGGATATGCGTAGGTTAGAGTGGGTTGAATAATTGATTTGTAGAGTAATATTCGGCTTTCGATACTAGTGGCAGATCGAGAGTTAATTAAGGGGAATATTTTTGACGTTTTGATCAAGGTTTTATTAGCAGTTGCGTGGATTTGGGGTTTCCATGTTAGTCTTTTGTCTGTGTTGACTCTAACTACGGGTACAAACGATCTGTTCGTGAGGAAACTTTCCGTTATCTTTTGTAGATATTCGGGTATACCTAAAGTTGGCATTTTCTATAGGAGGCCTTGATGCGAAACTCGGTCATATGCCTGTCTTACGTTAAGGAAAACTGTCACTATGTTTCTTTTGGTGACAACCGTTAGTTAAGGCTTCAGTGATACGCAATAATTGATAGCTGCTAAATTGGTTTGGTTTGAATCCGAAATGTTCCTGTGAAATTGCTTTTATATTGTTGATAAATTTAATTAGTCTTGTATGCATTAGACGTTCGTTGATTTTTGATAAAATTGGAAGCAGATTGATAGGTCTAAAGTTCTTCAACCATCCTTGGGTTTTCCCCTATTTGCAGTCGGGTAAAATGATAGCTCTTTTCCAAGCGGTAGGAAAATAGTTGCATCGTAAAGATGCATTAAATATTTAAATTAAAGCCGTCATAGTCGGTTTGCTCAGCATTTTGATTATTGATTTTTTTTAATTTTTTATGTCAAAAACAGTTAAAAACTGTGTGTGACGTACTACGTGGAGAAGTGGATTCTGTGCACGTTTTCACAATTCTGTGATCCCTACCTAAGTCATATACTACTTGAATTTTGAATACAGAAAGAAAATGATCGTGTTTTTTTTTACAAGGATTGTTAACAAAAATATTCGCTCTGATGTAATAAAATATATTTTCAAGAGTAAATCAGCTATAAATTTGAGCTCTTATCCCTGATCATGTCCTTCGTGAAGGAATAATATTTCCTGACGCGACAACATGGAAACGATAATTTGAATACCTATATTTCCCACTGAATTCTAGAAGACGTGCACAGATAATGAAGTTATATTTATGTCCAGAAGCAAATAACATTTGCTCCAAGGATCAGGGAAAATGGACGAAAAAGCTAATCAAGATGGGGGTCATCGAACCATAAGCTGCAGTACAATGCTTGTTACGGGTTGTTTACAATTATACAGTCCAAATTACAAATAATATATTAAAGACTGATTAAAAATTCTTAAAATTAATCACTGTTAAAATTAATGTTACTTTCTTTTTGTTGCTCAGTATAGTTTGTATCTAATTGTATAAAATAGTTATGCAGCAGAAACGATTTCACTTGGGATTTAAACTTTTCTATCGAATTTAATCTTTAATGCCGTCTGGCAAAGGGTTGTAAAATAATGTTCATGTATCATATGAGAATTTATTGTAGTGAGCTGTTGATACTGTCACCCGATGAATATGATTTCTTCGTCGAGTGTTATAGTAATAGACATCGGCGTTTTCTGAAAATATATTCCCGCCCTTAAGCAAGTCAGTTTTGACAAAAACCACTGGTTAGTAAATTAATAGAGTTGTGGAGTTCCTCAAGGACTCATTTTAGGACCTATTCTGTTCCTACATTACGTAAACGATATGCCCTCGACGATTCGAAACGGAAGAACAGTTCTCTTTGCGGATGATAAGAACATCTTTTGCAATAAAGAAACCGTAAATAGTACAATATCAGATATTTCAAATTGGTTCCGAAATAACAAATTAATAGTAAACGAAAACAAAACTGTTTTAATGCAGTTTTCTATTCAAATAAACAATTCTCTGCTCCATTGAAAATGAACGGTGTACCATTGATGATGACTGGTGTTAAGGCAACACAATTTTTAGGTCTCTCAATTCAGTCAAACCTTCAATGGAACGTCCATTTAAATGAATTGAACACAAAATTAAGTTCATTACGCTACGCGTTCCGAATTCTTGCAAATTCAGTCAGCCTTCATACTGCTCGTTGTGTATATTTCGCAAATGTTCATTCCCGCCTGAGATATGGCATAATATTCTGAGGAAATATATCTTATAGCTCCCAGACATTTATATTACAAAAACGAATTGTACGAATAATAACCAAATCCCACCCACGTGATTCTTGTAAGCCTCTCTTCATTAATCTAGAAATTTTCCCATTACGTTGTCTGTTGATTTACGAATCAGTGGTTTTTGTCAAAAATGACTAGCTTAAGGGCGGGAATATATTTTCAGAAAATGCCGATGTCACTCGACGTAGAAATCATATTGATCTGGTGACAGTATCAACAGTTAATTACAAAACATTCACATACAATACATGTATATTATTGTACAACACTTTGCCAGATGACATTAAACGATTAAATTCGATAGAAAAGTTTAAATCCAAAGTGAAATCGTTTCTGCTGCTTAACTGTTTCTCTACAATTAGAGACTATACTGAGCATCATAAGGAAAGTAGCATTAATTTTAACAGTAATATTTAATGTATTATTTACCATTGGACTGTATAATTCTAAACAATATGTAACAAGTAATGTATCGCAGCTCCTGGGTCAATGACCCACATCTCGATCAGGTTTTTCTTCCAGTTTCCGTGATCCATTGAGCAAATGCTGAGATGGCCCCTTGTTTTGCTTCTGGACATAAATGAAACTTCATTATCTGTACACGTCTTCTAGAATTCAGTGAGAAATACAGTTATTCACATTATCGTTTCCATGTTGTCGCGGCAGGAAGTATTATTCCGAAGGACAACATGGAGAAGAGCCAAAATTTATTGCTTATTTATCCTTGAAAATAGATTTTATTACATGGGAGGTTTTTTTTTATTATTTAAGTA
>BLKR01004897.1:0-95066 GCA_011170035.1 Teleogryllus occipitalis | reverse complement strand
CCCTGCCGCCGCCCCGCCCGCCCCCGCTGCCCCCTACGCCCCGACGCCCCTACGCCCCCCACTGCCACCCACGCCCCCGCCCCCGCCGCTACCACTTGGCCGCCCGCTGGCGTCTCCGGCGCCTGCCTGTCGCCGGCGCGCGCCCTCTTTCAGGGGCGGAAATAAAACGGCGCGGATAAAGGAGGCCCTCAATGGCCGGGGAATGAGCGGCCCGGAAGAGCAGCCGGCTGCCGCTGCGGCGGCGCGCCGAGGCGAGGCGAGGCTCGCAGGGAGGCTGGGGAGCAAGCTAAAGAAGGACGAGGAAGAGAGGAGGCAAGGAAGAAAGGGAGCGCAAAGTATGCCAGAGTGCAGGATGTAAGTCGGGGGGCGAAACGGAGCAAAGAGAAGAAAAAAGGGAGGCAGATTAAAATGGCCGAGAAATATGGAATATTGGGAAGAGAGAGAGAGAGAGAAAGAGAGGAGGAGAAGGAGAGAGCGAGAAAGAGGGTGAAAAGATATAAGATATTAAGAGGAGAAAAAAGAAAATATTAAAATAAACAGAGAAAATGACAGGAAACACAAGCTAAGAGAGAGGAAGAGAGAAATGTAGAGAACTAGAAAATATCTGAAGAGTGAGAGAACGGGAGAAAGGGTTTGAGAGTAGGAGAGGGAAATTAAGAAAAAGAGAAAGATGCAAAGGAAGAAATAAGAGTGAGGAAAAGTATAAAGATCAAGGACTGTTGCAACCTTCCCCAATGATGATCAATTAAGCTGAGAATACTACTGGTAACGAGAGTCAATAGTTATGGTTGCGATTGATTGTGGTAGCGAGTATTATGTTAGTACACGAAATGATAGAAATTCATTGACAAAGACAATGGGCTAGAAGGTGTGGCGAAGGCTTTCAAAGAGACGATTTATGATGCAGGCTATAGAGCTCTGATATCAGAGAGAGACCGATATTGGAGAAGAATATTTCCCTTAAAGGTAAAATGACCTACGCTGGCAGTAATAAGAGTGAGGAAACCGAGAAGACGGAAAGGAGAGACGATGTCAATAAAATGAAAACGAGAATACAGTAGAGTCAGCGAAATAAAGAAATCGTGATGACGAATTGATATAAGAATAGTACTGTAAGAGTCAGGAGATTTTATACATCCATGGAACAATTCAAGGTATTATATAAATTGAGGTTTAGGGCAATATTATCTCTTTCTAAATAAAAATAACTATTTTTATACGCACAATAGTATTTTCTGCGTAAAAAAATAATGTATGTGAAAATGTAATTTAAAAAAGTTAATTTTCTTATAAGAATGAAAACAATATCGTAACAAATGTGTGCAAAGACGCTTTTGCATAGCATTTTCTGAATCAAATACTGAGGACAAGTGGAAACTATAACGTGCATTATAAAGAGAATGTTACGACACGCGTATAAATAAGATCCTTATGTCACGAAAATTAGTAATTCTTCTTACTATGTTATGATATAATAAAATCTGTAATGGCGAGCAGACAAAATAAGCTGAAATGATTATAAATACAATAAGACGTTGTCCGATTAAAATAAAAAGAATGCCATGAGATAAAATAGTCGAATCTCAAGCGAATCAATCAGCAAGCGAAGTAAGCACAAGGAGAAGATAAGAACAGAGAATACGTGAGACCCAGATAAACAGCTGAGGGTGGTAAACAGAGCGATGACGTCACACAGGGTGTCTCCTCAGCGAGCAAGGTCAGCGCAGCAGGGGTGAGCCGAGCATGCTAAGATGAGATGAACGGGGCCACATGGTCTTTGAGGTGATCCAAGCCAATCTTCAGGGGAAGATTGACCAGGCAGTATGTTGCTTTGATTGGATGGTTGACTGATGTGTCTGGGCACGCCAACTATTATATTGTAAATAGTTCCGTTAGAACTACCCGACTTTCAAGGGCAGTTGCGGGGGAATTCCTCTCGAGGTATATCCCATCAGCGAGCACGCAAACGTGCCACGGACCGCGAGCTATCTTTCCTTCCTATTCCTTGTCCTATCCTCACCCCTTACACACACACCTACACTAACATGCACTACTCTACCACATAATCCGGGAGACCGGTCGGGAGATTAGAGTCTGTTCCGGCTGGGGGAATTCCCCGCTGGTAGGAGATACCTGGTTAGGGGGAAACCCCACCAGCCGACGGTAGGTCGGCGCTGAATCTCGCCATCCAGCGGGGGAAGACTACCGCCATCTCCAGAAAAAAATGCACTACACTTACGGGACTAATGACTTAAGCTGTTGAAGCGCCCGCAATCACTAACCAACCAAGCAACCAACGTACGCACACGCACGCACACGCACACGCACACGCACACAAGAGCACGAACTCACTTGAACGTGATACCTTCATTATCATCACAGATCAACACTGACTAAGAATTTTCCTAAGATGCTGCACTAAATTGGAACCGTGTCAACCAAGAAAGATGAGTACATTAATCAGAAATATTTTTTTACTTTCTATGCAAATTTATCGAGATCCAAAAATGTTGTCATTTTTGTAAACAACAAAATTAAATTAATATTCAGTATTTGGACCCGTCTGAACATTTCACACTTTGTATATCACTGTTCTAACAGTGGCCACCAATTTCGAATGGGAGGTTCTTCAACTGTGCATTCCCTCCGGGACGAAAACCAGGATTTAAAGAACCCAGGATGCAAAGATTTTCAATTGCGTCTAATGATAACTCGTGTTGCAGTTTAACGTGGGGTACAGGTTACGTGCGCCCCGACGATTTCATTATAACATAATCTGCATATATCTGTTGTTGTTTTTTCTCTTAAATATGTTTGATTCATTGCTGGTGAGTGATTCCCTATGAAGCAGTAACACATTTTCAGGGTTTTGTGTTGATTATATTATGTATGGTATAAAAGCCCTGTCTTTTCTCTGCATAATATATTTCAAATGATTATTTGTGAATTAATAATCACATAATAATTATTTAAAGACACTCTATTCATTATTTTGGATTATGAAAGTGTTTATGAACATAACTTAGATAATTATTTTTGTTTTGTTTTCCTTTCCTGTCATTTCTAAATGTACAATCTGTGAATATTTTTTAAATGTAAATGAATAACTCTTGACAATGTCTTTTTGCAAATTCAATAAAATACATAAGTATTTTTAAATATTGAAAACCCTTAAATACAATGAAATTTTTAATTCTTGTTAATGAAAATCTCAAAATTATTACTATTTCTTATTTAAATTAATTAAGTTAAGTTTTGCATTTCTATATATTTCGATGCAGCTTTATAAGCCAGTCCTTCTTCTTTCCATCCATTATTCACCCTTAGAACATGCCTAACAGTGTCTTTCGTCGTGAGTCTGTTGTTCTCCACTTTCCCCCGAAATTTTGTTTCGGACACAACGGTTGTTGTGTGCGTTGCGCCAATAAATCGTAGATTATTCCATCTCGTCATTTGAGAACTCCAGCACGTCCCCTCGGCCTCATATTTTCCGAGTTAAAGGAGAGCTTCGCGAGGAAGCCCCAGGGAAGCCCGCCTGCGTATCCGGGAAACAAAGACGCTTCGCGGAGGCGAGACATTTCGCAACATCGATCTTTCTCGAACGCCGAACGCAGGGCTGGGTCTCGGTCAGTCAGACTGCTCGCTTATCCCTGGCACGTCTGGAGCCTCGTCTGCACGTCCAACTCAAAGTCTACGCTTATGCATGCGTATTGGACGACGCACGAATATGCGCATACACGCTCGCAATCTCGTCCACACGAATGCCCGAGAGAGTATGTAGGTTTGCGCGGAACACTGGCACCTGTGCACGGCGCGCTTGTCAAACAAAGACCTACATACACACACGATTTCGCATTTGTATATTTTGTGCCTGGTTCACGGTCAATTGCTCGTGTGTACACGCTTGACCTCCCGCTTTGCGTATTCACGTACTTGGTATGTGCGAATTTATGCACGGAACAACTCGCACTCCTGCATATACGATTTAGCGTTCTTAAAAGAGTTTGAGCACAAACTGACTTCGTACTATGGGCATGACGTGCGAGTATATTACATTTAAAGTAGAAAGCTACCTTACTTTTGTAGCTTAATATTATGAATGTTGATTATTACATCTTACGTTTTGGCAATGGTTGATGTAATTTTGCTACTTTTGACTTATTCACACTTACCTCCTAACAAGATAAAGTTATGTAATCGTGCGCGAAAAAAACGGAGTATTTTTGGCAGAAAAACTATTGTCAGACCCTAGGAACAAAAATGTGGATAAATTTTGTTCCTGTGCCATATAAAATATTTCTTCTGACACGTGGTGTCATAATACTGGAAAATCGATTGGCATCAAAACGTCTGTAGTCAACACTAGTGTCTAAACCATTCAGCCGATTTTCTCCAAAATTGATATTCCCTGATCGAGCTGAACTTGAGACTTTGGGAGTTAAAAGTTTTAATAATATTTTGATTTTTGAAGTTACTTTACATGAAGCCTCAAAATCGTTTTCAATTTTTTTTTAAAAAATGGCTCCAAATTTCTTGATTAAACTTTATCTTGGGCTCTTAATAGAATGGCGAAGGTCTCAGTTTCCTTAAAATCCCTGATTTTTCCAAATTTTTAAAAATGCCGTTTATTTTTGCGTCTTTTTACAACTACGATATTAAAGATAATTTTTTTCTTAATGAAATCTGTTGTTTAAAGACAATTCAAATAAGGTCATGTTCAATATTTAAAAAATGAGTAGTTTTTGTGTAATTTTGCTTGAAATAAGGCAATTTTAAATTTAATTTTTTTTCCAAAAGAAAACTGCATTTTTTTTCTTTAAAACGTCTGCACATACGTATCAAGGGACGGTAAAAATATGGTGTTAGACCCGTTTTAGACAAACTCTCCATATTTTCGGAAGTTTCTAAAAATTTCAAAAATTAACATTTGAAAACTACAAGCCCGCGTTAGGAACTCACTGCGATTCGATAGCGTAGATGCATGGTTCACGACAAGTAAACTCTGAGGACCTGAGTTCGAGTCTCGGTGCCGGTTGGAAACACTTTTGCGGGTAGAAAACACTTTTGCAGTGTTTGAAGTAGTGTAATACAACGGAGCATTTAGAAACAATGCGAGAAGGCATATGCTTTGTAGCATCTCTAGTTTAAATTTAAAGTAGTCCTCTAAATTTATCTCCTCCAAATTTTTGTTGGCTTTCCAAATTATCTCCTGATCAGAAGTCATCTTTGGAGAACACTATTAATCTTCATGACACATCATCTAATTCCATTCGTGCGTTACCAACTGAGTTCTCTGTTAAATCCATATGAAGTGATCAATTTTCTCGTTTGACGTCAATGACACCCTGGCAGTGGCGCACCTTGGGAAGACAGTCCTTCGAAAATTGTCTTCAGTCCTGATAGCATTTTATGCATTCATCTCGGAGATGAAATATTTCATTGTTCATTGCTATTGATTTTTATCGTGCTCGGTATTTTCAAGTTTGTGTCACGATTTATATCCATTAATCTTTCTTTAAAAAATGAAGTAGAATGCAGATACTTATCATTACATGAGAAAAATAACTTTTTGAAATTGTATTGCATTTTCAATTTTCAATCGTTTTTAATAATAATAATAATAATAATAATAATAATAATAATAGTAATAATAGTAATAATAATAGTAATAATACAGTGGCATGAACAAGTTCGTAATTTTTAATCAACACAAATATAATTGAAGATTATATTTATTTTATTGTATGATTTCACTAGTTTGTGGTATGGTCTCAGAAATCTGTAGAATATTTTCACATACATTCTTTGCTCGTACGAAAGAATAGTCTCCAAAATCTGAAGTGTGAGTAAAGAACTGTGTGTTATGTTCTCGCTTCCGGGCGCGAGCCTCCAGAAACCCTTCTTCACCGAACCAGGCAAAGTTTCGGGTCCCGCGAAGCTATTTCAAAACGATTCCTAAGGTGCAGAACTGCTGCAAACTCGCTTCCGCCCCGAGAGCTTCGCCGATGCTTCAAATGGATTTCGCTCTTTATATAAGAAAACTGCGCTTAACTGACCGAAAGATTCAATTTTCTTCGGCTTGTCATAGGCTGGCGCAGCCTCCGCCGGGCCTGCTTCTGGGAGGAAGATGGCTGAATTCTTCCTTCCTTGTTTATAACGGCGACGCCATATCGTTCTGCGCGAGATACTTTTCTAGAATTTAACCATCAAGCGACCAAGAAGATGGGGGGGAAAAAGAAGGAAAGAAAGAAAGATGGATGCCCTTTCGTCATTTCCGGCCAGCGTCCAAACGGCTAGTGCTTCTCCAATGACTTTTGCGTTTTTTTTTTATATTATTTCTGCCTGTGACGTCACGTTGTAGGTCTGCGAGTGTATTTTCTCCATAAATGTAATAAAAACGTTAAGAACATAAATCATACGAGGACAGGATGAAAATGGCCGAGCGCTTTCTACAGTTCCATTTTCAATCAAATAACGCTGGGCCTCTCCTACTCTTCGTCTCTCTTTAGCGAGCCCCGTCACACGCAGTGGTGCGTGTGAAGTCGTTTGTGCGTGCCTGCGTGCGTGCAAGCCTTTTATGGTTGCAGTAACCATTTCGTCGAACACATAAAAGGAATATAAGCGAAAGTTTCCTAAGCGCGATTCCCTGTTAGTGAGAACAGTGTTCTCCATCTGCCGATCAGAGGTGCTTAAGAGATGACTTCGCTGCAAAACATTGACGGTGGCACAACATGTTTTCCGAAATGATATTCATCCATCATTATATATTGCCTGTCACTGAATGCGGACAATTCCGCAATTCATCATCTCCACGTCACTTTGTGACATAGATAGGATTTGAACGCTCGAAGTTTGCATATTAATTTTGTAGAAACCGTAATGCCGGAGTGGTTTTGAATAAAAAAGTTAAAAAGTAACTGTTTTAACATGAGAATGTTGTTTACCACGTTATGTTTACAATGCGCCCGGTTTAAACTATTTAAAAAGTCTGTAAACAACTTTTCATGTTCAATATTTACTAACTCCTCCTTCTTAATTATATTTCTTGTCTGAAAACCTACAACATGACATCATGTGAAATATCCTGAACTCTAATATGCTAGAAGTTAATTAATTGAGAAAAATTCTTTGTAAAGCCCTTACGGCAAAAACACCGTTGAAGTTTCAGTATGACAACTCGATTTCACGGTAAGACAAGAGAATTTAAAGGGAAGCCAGTATTAATGTCGCTTGCGTGACTTTTCTGTGCGTGCTCGCAAACATTTCCGCCCCCGACTTCCGCATACGAGACGGGAAGAAACTGTCCTTCATGACATATAGCGTTCAAGCTCCTTCCGCAACGCGGCACGCATCGCGAGGCGAGCAAGGTCCGTTGGTGGCTTTCAAAGATGAGCAACAGACCTAGCAATGATTGATTGATTTCTTCATGTTTCCGGGTGCGTCAACGACTTCGGTCATTAGTCCCGTTAGTGTATTGCATGCTATTTTTCTCGGGAGGTGGCAGTGATCTTCCCCCGCTGGATGGCGAGATCCGGCGCCGACCTACCGTCGGCTAGTGGGGTTTCCCCCTAACCAGGACTCTCCCACCAACAGGGCACCGTCCCAGTCGGGACAAACTCTAAGCTCCCGACCGGTCTCCCGGAATATGTGGTAGTGTAGTGCATGTTAGTGTGTGTGTGTGTAAGGGGAGAGGATAGGACAAGGAAGAGGAAGGACAGATCGCGTGCGGTCCGTGGCCCGTTTGGTAGGGTACTGCTCCGGCATTCGCCTGGTGTTGATCGGAGAAACCACGGAAAACTACCGATCAGAGCAGCTGGCCCAGCAATGAGCCAACAGACCCTTCTACCTCGAGTGTTGGGTTGCAAATGACTGATATTGTGCTGTTACTGCCCTGTTCATCAAGGTTTTAATTATGTGTTATGGTTAAAATCGTTTTCAGGCCTCTGAGATCACGTGTTGATTAGTGTAGTTTATTCTCATGCACGGAATTCGTTGCACTTTCCTTCCTGGAATTCATAAGAAGTTTAATGTAGCTATAATGGATTTATTGTGATGTCTGATAAGTTAATATGTGGAACTTTCTATTGAACCTCAGCTTAATGTTGTGAATAAAAGTTCAGAAATTATGCAACTACTCATTAATTTAGTAGCTGATTATATTGTTTTCATTTTATATGACATATTTCAATATATTAATCTTTTAGAAGACTCGTTTGAAAAATACCGTATTATTTTACAAGTTGAAATTAAGAAAATTTATTAGAACTTAATAATTAATACAATTAAATAAATAACCAGAAAAATTGTGCAAAACTCTCGTAATCATGAACGGATGGGTACCTGCATGCATTGAGTGCTCAGAAGGTGTTCCTGTTATCGCGGTATTGCCCATCAGGTTAAATCATACCTCTTCGCATACTTTTTCTCTCCATTTAAATATTTAGCTAAGCAAAGTTTTACTGTAATTTTTTTATTATCGTTGAAGTCAT
The DNA here is from genome assembly GCA_011170035.1 of Teleogryllus occipitalis. Lineage (NCBI taxonomy): Eukaryota > Metazoa > Arthropoda > Insecta > Orthoptera > Gryllidae > Teleogryllus > Teleogryllus occipitalis. The sequence goes on along the minus strand of BLKR01004897.1, from coordinate 86,577 downwards.
ATTCCGTTGTGAAGGGTATCGCAATTGCAGCCCTTTCATGAATGTTTAGTTTTGTGAGCTTTCGACGAACTAGTATTGTGGAGACAGTATTACGCAAGTGAATGTTGATTCTATGGTCACTTTTGCCGCAACAATTTTACATTGTCTACCTACAATTCTTTTTAATGAACGTCAGTCCCTATCAGTAAACTTCGGCGTTCGCCCACTATTCCTCTCCGCCAATGATGTTTCACCATGCTTTGTGTATGCTGCCATTGCGTTGTGGTCACTGTTCCTTGTGAAACAAACAGTTCTGCTGCTTTTGATTCAGATGTTCACGCTAACCATGCACCAAGGATTTGCCTTCTTTCGAAATCTGAGAGATCACAAATTTCACCGAAGGGTTGTATTCACTGTCGTACATCAAAACCTGTAATACCCTGCAATATAACTCTCAAAACGTGGCACGACAACTGTGTAATGCAGCCGCATCACAGATATTACACTACTGGGAGCGGAAGTTCAGTGCGTCAACTGATGTCAGTGCAGCGCCTCTGACCGGGAGGTCCTAGGTTCGAGTCCTGACAGCGGCAGGATTTTCGACACTAGCCTTTCAGCTAGGTCGAATTCAATCGCTGTCTGGAGGAGAATTCTAGCAGCCGGCTGCTCTGATCGGTAGTTTTCCGTGGTTTCTGCGATCAACACCAGGCGAATGCCGGAGCAGTACCCTACCAAACGGGCCACGGACCGGGCGCGATCTATCCTTCCTCTTTCTTGTACTATCCTCACCCTTTACACACACTTACACTAACATGCACTACACTACCACATATTTCGGGAGACCGGTCGGGAGCTTAGAGCTTGTCCCGGTTGGGGCGGTGCCCTGTTGGTGGGAAAGTCCTGGTTAGGGGGAAACCCCACTAGTCGACGGTATGTCGGCGCCGGATCTCGCCATCCAGTGGGGGAAGATGACCGCCATCTCCCGAGAAAAAAACATGCACTACTAGTGTAGTACTACGGGACTAATGACCAAAGCAGTTGACGCGCCCGGAAACACGAAAAACTCAATCAATCAAACAGATATTACATGTCCACAGTGGCGCTAACAATCAAAAAGATGTACTTACGTGGATGGTGTTCATAGTATTTTGTCCACCCCCTGTATAAGACACTCGCTCGTATTTTGTTTCGAATTGCCTGACGGCAACTGCGTTCCCCTGCAGTGGGTTGTATCATGGACTAAGTGCAAGGCTCCTAACTACAGAAACAAAGAAAAGGGGGGTTCTATTTGAAATGACACGTTTCTGCGTTTAAAAATATGTCAGAAGTGAGACGATTTTTTATCAAAATGGTAAATATTAGGGTTAAGAGATCATTGTGTCATTAGTAACCGAATGAAAGTCAGTATTTAAAAAATAAAATTTGTAGGATTCCCATTTGCTTTAAATGTGCAAAATGTGCAGTTTAGGCTTTCTGGTAGTGATGATTAGAAAGTAGGTGATCTTTTTCATGTTGAACTATTTCAGCTCACCATTCATTAACATATCGAGTTCTGTTGTGCATTAAACTCATATTTCATTTTACAGCTCCGCCGTCAGGACGTGGCTTAATTTTACCTTTGAATGTGTGACTTCTCTTTCAATTGATCATTCAGGAAATATCGTTATTCATTATCTGCCTTTTTTTACTTACGTTAATTTTCACTTTTCATTTCACGTCAAATATGTTAGTCCTAACATTGAATTTCCCGTATGATTAGCGGTTAATTTGTACTTTTACGTTACTTATAAAATATAAATAGGTTTGGCCCAAATACTTTTTGAATGAAACTAATGAATATTCAGATATAAATGTTCTCCAATTAAACTGTTTCTTTTAGAAAATGAAATTTCTTCTAAAAAAGGTATTATTTTCAATTTTCTTCTGAAGCAAACCTGGTTTTCGAAGACTTTTTAAAATCTTATTTTTTCGAGGATATTTGTTTTTGTTATCGAACTGTGAACAAATTATATTTCGGCAATTCAAACATTGCGATATATGAGTCGTAAACAAGGCGATTTATTCAAGGGCTCAAGTGCGCGTCTTGAAGTTCTTCACGTTCATTATTATTTTAAATGCCTAAATTGCAATATTTTAATTTATTTATTTGCTCGTGACCTATTTTTATGATATATTTTGTGTGATATATTTTAATATGAAATTAAATTTGATTTAATCTTATTCCAGACCTTGACCTACAATTTTTCATAAGTTTAGGAAGTCATTTTTTCTTACTTTAAGTAGCAATGGAAATACATTCAACTTCGTTTTGGGGAACAATAAAACAATATTCAATTTGATCCACAGAAAACAATGAATGTATTTCATGTGCTGAGGACGTAATAAAAGAGATTAAAATCAAACACGTAGCACATAATCAAGTTGTTTCTAAACCCATCCTTTAGTACATCTCGTCAGTACGGGCATTGCGGCTGAAGCTCGCCCTTGGATTTCCCCTCCCTCACCCCGCTTCCCTTTTCCGCCCCCGCCCCGCTCCCCGCTCCCCTCCCCCGCTCCCCTCCCCCGCTCCCACCCTACCCGCTCCCTCCCCCGCTCCCTCCATCCCCCGCTCCCTCCCCCGCTCCCTCCCCCGCTCCCTCCCCCGCTCCCTCCCCGCTCCCTCCCGCTCCCTCCCCCTCCCTCCCCCGCTCCCTCCTCCGCTCCCTCCCCAGCTCCCTCCCGCGCTCCCTCCCCGCTCCCCTACCACGCTCCCCCTCCACGCTCCCCTCCCGCTCCCCTCCCACGCTCCCCTCCCACGCTCCCCTCCCACGCTCCTCCACGCTCCCCTCCCACGCTCCCCTCCCACGCTCCCCTCCCACGCTCCCCTCCCACGCTCCCCTCCTCCGCTGGCCTCGTCGCCGACGCCTCCGCCCGGCCGGGGACGCCCCGTGCGCGCGCAGCGCCGCCCTCCCGTCATTTGTTTCGCGGCGGCGTTTTTCATTAGCGGTCTCCTTGTTGCGGCGCGGCCCCTGGGACGCTGTGTCATAACCCGAATGTCGGCCACCGCCCCCTCAGCTGCCCCTCCGTCCTCACGCCAGCCCCGCCCCCTCCGCCGCCGTCCTCGTTTCCGCTCTCGTGTCGCGGAGCGCCGTGCGGCGCGGCGGGCCGGCGACCGAGGGGGCCGTGGGGAGAGATTTTAGTTGGTAAAGTCTTTTTGACGAATCCGTTTGTCAATTTCGAATGTTGTCTACCTTGACTTAATTTCTGGTTCTCTTTTTTTATTTCTCGCATAGCTATTACGTAGTATAGAAAAAATTATGTAATGCTGAAACGAAACGAAAGCCAGCCATCATTCGGCAGAAAAAGTCGTCCCTGATGTCAAAATAGTAGAAATTCATGGTTCTATATGTGTATAGTAAATTTTCTCTAACACAGGGGGTTGTCATAATTTACATTTTATAGGTCTTTGATATCGAAAAATTAGTGTCTGGCAAAACGTCCGTCGGTCTGTTCGACCGTTCATCTGCCTGTGATCAACGGTAGCTTCTAATCCCCAGGCAAGAGTTCATCAAAACTGATTTTCATTAATCGATCTGAGTAATGGCAACTTCCTGAAATTTAAAGAGATATTTTGATGTTATTTGTTTGTGAAGACCTCCAAAAGTTAACAACAAATTACAAGGAATATAATAGTAAAATATCGATCAACAAATGTAAAATTACGGATTTCAAAGGTAAACATCCCATACAAACTAAAAAAAAAAAGAACATCACTATCGATCAAGTATTCAAATTCCAAAATTTATGATGCAACATAACATATCTTAATGACATTGACTTGCAATAAAAATATCTAAAGACTATCTGCGGTACTATAAAGCGAACAGTGGGAAAGAAAGCACGATAAAAACCAAACTCAAGCTTTATAAAAGAATGGCCATACATTCTCTCCTGTATGGTAGCGAAACATGGGTAACAACATCAAGAGAAAAAGCAAGAGAATTGACGCAGAAGAACTGAGAGTTTTGAGGTATGTGAAGGGACATATTAATAGATCATGCACATTAATGGATCATATTAGAGATGGCGATATAAGAGAAGAATTGGGAATTACCAGATTACAAGACAAGATAAATACTAATAGAAGAAAAACTGGATAGACCATTTACAAAGAACGAAAATTGAGAGATTGCCCAACCAGGCCTTTTTACCAGGAATTTGCCGGAACAGAATAGATCCTTGCTGCTGATGATGAAGATAATGATTTTGATATTTGCGGATAAATCATGAAGCTTTCAAGTGTTTTTCACAATTTTATCAAAAATAGCACATTTTTTTCTTTATTTCAATGTTTTCTCGGATATGACAAAGTACACTTATAAAAGTAGCACAAGTCCGATTTTTGTTCTCTGAATTTTTGAAAATTGCAAAAATTTAATTTTTCGGCACCTTTACAACTACAATATGTAAAATTAAAGCCTTTTTAAAAACAAAATATGTTGTTCAAAATTAGGGTCATATACTATTTTTTGAGAATAACAATTTTCGCGGAATTTTGAGTGAATTAAAGGCAAATTTAGAACAAGATTTTTTCAAAAACCAGTTCAATTTATTAATATTCTTTTCTATAATTTCTCTCTCTTTTCTCAAATAGAGCTATGTACACTTATGAAAATTGTGCAGTTCCTCTTTTTGTTGAACTTTCTGAATTTTCGAAATTTGCGAAAGTTTAAAATGTTTTCGGCGACTTTCTGAATATTTGAAGTTTAAAATGTTTTCGGCGTGTTTTGAAAATGTGAATAATTTTAACGTATTTGTGAGGCATCGTTAAAAATAAGTCAAGAAAGTATGCTCTATTGTAGTACAAAATTATTTCCTTTTAGGATATTTAAAATATGCTATGTTCCTGAAATTTGAGAAGATACAGCGAAGTAAACAGAAAACGAAAACAGAATTTGTAAAATAAAATAAATCCGGTGACTGAAAACTAAGTAGTATCGAGTACTCTATGTTAGTGAAACCTTTAAAACTCATTTTGTGACGTTCTATTTTTTTCGAAAGGGAAATATATCAGATACAAAAATCAATACGTAATATCTAGGCAAGCTCTAAAATCATCCATCTATCTCTCATCTTCGATTTTTTAAAAAAAATGTTATGCTTTTAACTTTAATAAACAATTATCGTAAAATTCTTTAAGTATAAAAAGGATGGAGGATAAAAAATATGATGTTAAAACTCCTATCGAAGTTTACGACTTTCACAAAATTTTTATTGATCATTATATTTCTCCTTTGTTAAATTATGTCATAATAAGTGTTCAAAATTTAATGCAGGTTCGATACGTAGTCTTAGCTAAAACTCAATCACGTGTTACATACATATTATGTATTTACTTTAGTACTTACTACAAAACTGATAACTAGTCCAATATATTGTTTTTCTTGTATCTCTTTGGTATTTCTTGCTGTAAAAATGGTCTCAGGCACTCAGGAAACTAGATTGTAATCTAGGAAAGTGGTTTTTGATTCAATAATGGATAAGTTCAATACAAACAGAAATTTTGTCAGAATCTTTCACGCAATAAAGTGGGTATAGCAAACTCATAATGTCGAGATTATTTTCAAAACACTCAACGTTTCATTACTCCACGTCCCTAAGTTACATTTTATAGCAAATATTAAATTGTGTTATGATTGAAATAAATTTTATAAATTACAGTAACGTTGCTCTTAATAAAAACTTATTCAATCTTTTGAAATGAAAAGAGGATAGTTGTTTATTTCGAGAGAGTACGTCGTTGGAGAAAAAGAGGGGACGTGAGAACTTGTAGTTTATAATACATAAAATGTTCACTTCGCTAAAATTCTTTGGTTTTTGCAAAGGAAGATCAAATGGGCTTCTTATTGTTTTCAGAAAGTTTTTTGTAGAATTGAAGTACAATAATATTTTCGTAGCACTGACTGCTCTTAATATTTATTCTGTTATAATTTAAAAGTCGTATTCTATAGAGTATTAGGACTCTTAAAAACGGTTTTAGTACTCGCGACGAGTACGGGAGGTTCTTATAAAATTTGTGCAGTTGTTTTTAAGAAAACAAGATGTTAATTAAATAATTCAATTGTTTCATTTCAAAACTTCAAGTAAAACGTAGGCATATTGTTTTTTTCTTAGATTTTCTTCCTCTCCTCAACAATTCAGTTGGAGCGATATCAGAGGAGAAATGTTGCTTATGCATGTAATTATCACATTTAAAGGTAAAACAGCTTGTGCACAGTTGTGAAAACGTAACATTTCAACAGTTCTTTCTTTTCGCGCAAAAATTAGAAAAATCGACATGACACTAATGTTGAGTTGATGAACCGAATTTTTATATTAGAATACAGACTATTTTATATTAATTAAGAATACGTATAGCACTTTTGGTCGTATATCCAAATATCTCTCTTGAACTATTGAAGCCAAACGCATAAAATTACCTACAGGAAGATTTAATCGTTCCTGCGACATTTGGTTTCAAACTCGTGGTCAGAATTAAAATAGCTGACAATATTCCAGATCAAAAGGATCCATTTAACATAAACGTCTGGAAGCCCATTCCCTCAAAGTGCAACGACGCGACAATGAAGTGCCCAAGAGCCTCCCTGGGAAAAATGGGCCTTTAAGTTTCTACTCGTTAAGATTTTAATTCGGGAGGGAGCCTCACGAGAAAATATAATTTCTTCTTTGTACATTTCGGATAAAGGATTTCGCACAGCGCAGGCTTAATTTCTTCTTCCCCACCGGAGGGTCGTGGACCGCACGTCTCCGCCGGTCGAGACGTCTCCCCCCTCCCCTTCTCCGCTCTGCTCCGCCCCCACTCAACCGCTCCACGCCCCTTCCCGCTCCGTTCAGCACACCCTGCTCTCTGCTGTGCTCAGTTCCATCCCGCCCCGCCTGCTCCACCCCCCGTTCCGCTTGCGTCAGTACCTGTTCCGCCTGCCCCTCCCGTTCCGCCGGCCCCGCCCGTCCCGCTCAACCCACCTGTCCCACCCGCTCCGCGCGCCTCGCCCGACCGCCCGCCCCGCCCGTTCTGCCCGCCCTACCCGTTCTGCCCACCCTACCCGTTCTGCCCGCACCGCCCGCCCCGCCTGTCCGACCCTCTCCGCCCGCCCTCCCCGTCCCGCCCGACCCGCCCGCCTCGTCCGTTCTACCCGCCCCACCCGTTCTGCCCGGTCCCGCCCGCCCCGCCTGTCCCACCCACTCCGCCCACCCTGCCCGTCCCGCTCGCCCCGCCGGCCTCGCCCGCCAGGCCCGCCTCGCCCGTCCCGCACGTCCCGCCCGCCCCGCCCGCCTCGCCCGTCCCGCCCGTCCCGCCCGTCCCACCCGTTCCGCCCGTCCCGCCCGCCCCGCCCGCCTCGCCCGCCAGGCCCGCCTCGCCCGTCCCGCCCGTCCCGCCCGCTCCGCCCGTTCCGCCCATACAGCCCTCCCCGCCCGTACCGCCCTCCCCACCCGTTCCGACCGCCTCGCCCGCCCTGCCCATCCCGCCCGTTCCACCTATACTGCCCGCCCCGCCCGTTCCGCCCACCCCACTTCTCCGTGACTCCACGACTCCACCCGTTCCGCCCGCCCAACCCCGCCCCACCCGCTCTGCCCGTACCGTCGAGCCCCGCCCTTTCCTCCCGCCCCGCATCCCCCGGCTCCTCTACCCCACCCGTTCCGCCCGCCCCGTCCACCCCCTGCACCCTGCCTGCCCTCCGTCCGTCCCGCCCCCTCCACCACTCCGCCCGCCCCGCCCTCCCCGTCCCATCGTCCCCCTTCCAGCAGCGAATCGTCCACTCCGCATCGCTGCGTCGGGGAGGGCGGTGCGTCTGCATTTGAAAACCCGGCATCACAAATTAATTATTAAGAAAGTAATATTCAGTAAACCAGTTCCTCTTATCTGCACGCAGATATCCTTTAATTATAATGCGCGGAGGGTTGAAGGGGGGGGCGCGGTGTAAACATTTTTCATTTAGAGGCAATTTCGTGAGCTCGCTTTATCTTCCGGGGACCGCAGCGCGGTGGAGAGATCGAGGAGGGTGGAGATGCGGGAGACTTTTGATCTTGAATCCGTCTTCATCCCCGCGGTCGGTTCCGGGTGACGTCACATCCGCAAGAAACATTGCTCTTCCGGATCTTCCGTTGTCTCGCCTTCTGGTGACGTTGTCGCCATTTTGTGTTCGCCCGGTCGCCCGCGCGGTGCCCGGGGGAGCCCTTCTCCAACCGGAGGACGTTTTCGCTTTCGCTTGATTTTTTTCGTTATTACTACGACGCCGTCTTTGTCTACTCTCTTATTTCTTTTTGCTTGTCTGCTCTCCGCTACAGCGTCCTTATCTTGCTCCTAATGCCGCGCTGTGAGCTTCGCGCTAACACATGGTGGTTTTAATTTCTGCTGGCATGAGGTCTTTGTTGGTTTTATACAGCACTTGTTGACTTTCTCTTCATGAATACATGGAACCAATTATGTTCACGTGCTAGAATTGCCTGGTGTCTTTGTTAAATTTCCAGTTCATTTTGACCTTAAATGGAATTAATTTTGGGAATTTTTTTTATCATTTTAATTTAGTGGGAAAGGGCTTACTGGATTTTCATATGCAAAAGGTGTGTGATTAAGCACTATTTAAAAATGTAATTAACATTTTGTTGCAATGGGATTCACGGAAAGTGAGTACAGTTCTTTTTAGATATGTGTAACTTATTGTAATTTTTATCCCTTTGACATGAATATGCATTATTTGGAATTAATCAAGTTCATTCGATCCATATTGTAGCGAAACACTCTTTGTATCAATCGAAAATGGTCATAATAATTATATTTCACAATATAAAATATTCTCTGTATATCGAAATTACTTCTTATAATGCACGATATTTAGTGTCATCTTAACATTGACGTACATTTCAGGCCTTCCATTTGACCAATAACCAATTTTTTACATTGAAGTTAGTGTCAAATACTGATCAGCTCAGTTAAGTTTCTGCTTCAATATAACTAATTTACTAAATATGTTCTGATGAAGCACATGAATTGATTTTGTATTCTTGTTTATCGCCAGTATTTTAATACCTGCCTCGACTTGGATGCCGTATTTTTCTCCCTACGTTTAAGGAGCCACCCTTTCTAAGCCAGAGGACTTTGTTACAGGGCCTAGAGGGCAGTTTGCCGTCTTATTAGCTGGCCAACCGACTTTTACCTTTCCGTTTAAGTTGTCTGTTCATTTACACGCCGACTGTGCGTACGCATTCTTTCTTAAACTACCGTATCACAGTTGCCTACTACGCTTATACCTGTATGTATATTCCTTTAACCCATATTTTATTTTTCGGGTATGTTCACTAAGTTGTCGACATTACTGATGGTCTTGCTGCTCAGATTTCGTTTTCCTTTGCTTCCATATCCGTCGATTCCTTCCTCAGAGGGAAGTCAGTTTATCCTCAGTGACACAGTTCAGCTCAATACCATTCATGTGGAGAGTACTAAACCCCTATGACGATTGAATCTCCCATTTTTATAAATTTCTTCCCCCAAGTCCAGAAATTTCGCTCACTTATGTATAGAACATTTCAGTAAATCACCCAAGTATATTGTTAACATCTCAGTTTTAGTCCTGCTTTCCATTACAGTTCGCAATTTCTCTTCCATGTAATTTCACTTCCTTATCCCTCTCTCAGTCACGTATCACCTTCCATTACGTTGCTTATATCCCTTATAACACCGAGAGTAACTGTGAGCACGCAACCGTCTGCCTGCGTCATTCTACTTCTCCCCATGTGTCACGCCACCTTCCCCCCCACCCACCCATCCACCGCCTTACCCCTCCCCCCGTCCCTACGCTGTCACTCAGCCAAGGCTGCTGAACCGCTACCGCAGCAACTCGCGGCCTGACCACCTGCTCCACCCCGCCCCCCTCTCCACCCACCCTTCACCCACCGCCTTACCCCTCCCCCGCCCCTACGCTGTCACTCAGCCACGGCTGCTGTCCCCCTACCACAGCAACTCGCAGCCTGACCACCTACTCCTCCCCGCCCCCCTCTCCCCCCACCCACCACCCACCGCCTTACCCCTCTTCCCGCCTCTACGCTGTCACTTATCCACGGCTGCTGCCCCCCTACCACAGCAACTCGCAGCCTGACCACCTACTCCTCCCCGCCCCCCTCTACCCCCACCCACCACCCACCGCCTTACCCCTCCCCCCGCCCCTACGCTGTCACTCAGCCACGGCTGCTGAACCGCTACCACAGCAACTCGCGGCCTGACCACCTACTCTTCCCCGCCCCCCTCCCTTTCCACCCACGTTGCAGTACCGCAGCAGCCCTCGACTGCGGTCATGAATTATAGCTTTTTTTGCACTTTTAATTAAAAGCGTGCTTTATGAGAGTCGGTGACGGCGCGGCGGCGGCGGCGGCGGTGGCGGTCGTGGCGCTAGCGTAGATACTCGCGGAGATTACACCGCCGGCACGTGCAGCTCGAGGCGTGCGACACCGTCCCCGTCATCGCTCCGACCGCGCGGGACTAGCTCCGAGTCAGCATTGACGCTGTCTTTGCAGCATCTCTCAACGCGAAGTCCTACGGTTCGTATCCCGATGGTGGCAGGATCTTCCAAACTAGCTAGATAGCCAGATGGAAATCAGCGGGTGACTGGAGGAGAAATCTGGCCATCAAATGATTTGATCTGTTTTCCTTGGTTTCTCCGATCAATTTTAGGCGAATGCCGGAGGAGTATCCTAAAAAATGGGTCACAGACCGCGCGGAATTTATGATACTTCTTCCTTGTATCATCTCCCCTTATGCACACACACACACTCACGCTCAGGCCCACGCTCACGCTCACGCTCAACCAGGAGCGGTAACTGCAGCTGATGTCACTGCAGCACCTCTGACCGGGAGGTCCTGACCGCGGCAGGATTTTCGGCACTAGCTGTTCAGCTAGGTCGAATTCATTTGCTGCCTGGAGGAGAATTCTAGTAAACGGCTGCTCTGCTCGGTAATTTTCCGTGGTTTCTCCGATCAACACCAGGCAAATGCCGGAGCAGTACCCTACCAAACGGGCCACGAACCGCGTGCGATCTGTCCTTCTCTTCCTTGTGCTATCCTCTCCCCTTACACACACACACTTACACTTACATGCACTACACTACCACAGATTCCGGGAGATCGGTCGGGAGCTTAGAGCTTATCCCGGCTGGGGTGGTGCCCCGCTGGTGGGCGACTCCTGTTTAGGGGGAAACCCCACTAACCGTCGGGAATGCGTCAGTCACCGCTCTACTCCCGCCCCGTAGCACACGGCCACACGCCGTGTGGTTGTGACTTCCTCTCTGGCGTTAAGGGCTGGGTCTGAGATGGAAGTGTCGCCGCAAGCCAGTTGACACCGCCACAGACGCTGCGCCGACGTTGAAGAAAAGTTCTCTGAAAATGAAGTGGCGAAGACTTGAAGAGATATCAAACCATTGTGCGGATTCGGAAGTTGTATCACGTTCTGGAAGAGAAGTTACGTTTGAAAAAGTGTTTCATCCAATCAAAATCCATTTGAAATAATTTTTTGAGTAGAAAACTGAGAAGATTCTGGCAACTGAAGGCAAACTGAGATTCTGGCTAAATGAATCAAGTTCTTTTATTGGTGGATTCCAGAAATAGTGCTCAAGTGTTTTAACATTGAGTTTTGTTTTAAATTTATTTCGAAAACGAGACCAGATGTGATGTCTCAATGGCAACATCAGTTCCCACTGTTGGTTTGTTGACCGGGAGGCTTCGGGTTCAAATCTGGGATGGTGGCGGACTTTCGACACTGGCTACATAGCTTGGTCGAATTCATTCATATCCAGGAGGAGAATTATAGCGGCCGGCTGCTCTGATCGATAGTTTTCTGCCGTTTTCAGATCAGCGTTAGATGAATGCCGGAGCAGTAACCTAACAAACGGGCCACGGACCGCGCGCGATCTTACCTTCATCATTTTTCATCCTCCCTCTCCTCGTATACATATGTATACTTATATTACAAGTACAAAACAATCACACATAATGGAGACCAGTCGGTAGGACTTTGAGATTGACCACTATGGAAGATACCTGGAGAGATAGCTTGCAAGCCGACATGAAGAACTTACAGGAACGAATAGCCACGAACTTTTTAAATAATATGTCGTAGGCAGATTTTGCTCTTTTGCAATGCTATTTGTAAAAGAATGATAATCCTTCAAGTTTGTATTAGTTTAGAAATAATATTCACAAATAATTATTCTAAGCGATTTGAACCAACAAACCAAAATATCTATATTATTCGTAAAGCATAGTAGAAATATTTTTCAAGTAATGTTCTTAAAATATGGTTCATATCAGTTGTGAGATATATCTTGAAGCATATTCAGACAGGAAAGCCGAAGGCTTATAATCATTTTAAATTAAGAGTCTTTTAAATGTATATATAATAGTAAAATGTATTTCTACATTATCTTAAATCAAGTGTTCTGTTTAACAGTTCATTTGTGTTAAAGGAAAAAACACTCATCATAACCTTCTGTGCTCATTATTCGATAACAAAAGTGCTTCTCAAGGAAGGTAAAACCACGATTAATACTTTGTGCTGTAAAAAATATGTTCGTGAATATATTTTTACGTACGGATAATTGAATATGTTGAACTGAATGCACATAAAAATAATCCATACATGGTGTTCGCTTCGTTCCGTAAAGTTTCATTAAAAAGTATTGATTTTTCAACTCTGGTACCTCGTAACTGCATACGTTATTTTGAATATTCATCATCCCTCTGGAATTTTCCGGGCATTGGCGATGGTGTTTCCCTCGCTTATTTCCTATTGAAAAGAGCGTTGTACAAAAGTTTAACAGGCCGGTAATGCTACCCGAATTCAATGATTCTGGGTTTAAAAATATTTTGCTTTCCTACCCCTCTATAGATTTCCGTTTGTAGTTGAAAAGAAATAGTGAGTTTTGTTTTTGTTCAAAGAAATATATCGTTTGTATGATTTAATTTTTTAAAGTCATCATTGTTTAACATTACTTTTTACTAATTTGTTTTCATTAAAGTAAACCATTGTTAGTTGAAGTAATTAAGTTTAAGTAAAACGTACACAAACAGCATATGACAAAAATTATTTTCGTACTTACTTGAAATAAAGAACGAATTTTTCGTTGACGTTCCTTTCATTTTAGACAAAAATTAAGAAATATATTATTACATATTACATTATGTAATATTACATATTACATTACATTAGGTATTACATATCATACAATGTAATAATTAGGAACGTAAAGCATCATCTTTTTTTTTTCTGTTTTGCAGGATTTAAATAAAAATATATATATATATATATATATATATATATATATATATATATATATATATATATATATAACTAAAGTGTAATATATTATAATGTTATGCAAAGAAAGTAAATCATATTAATGTTTCCACATTTTGGCACTACCTATTATTTTTCGAGCCACCAACGTAACACAAGCAATTCTCTTTCTGTACGTTTGGCAACAAACGTTTTTTCTGTGAGAGATCGCTTTCAAAACAGCTCAAACCTCACTGGCAGAATCAATTTCGTGACGCAGAATAGAAGCTGCCAGGGCGGCGCCGAAAATTGCTCCGCCCTCCCCTCCCCTCCCCCTCCCCCGCCCGACGCCCATGCGGGGCCCTCGCTCCGGGGGAAAGCGATCGCGAGCCAGCGACCCCAAAAATAGGGCCCAGGTGCTGTACGCGAGAATTTACTATGTTTTAATTTCCTGCGGTGACGACCGTTCACTATCACGCCGCTGAATATGCATGCCCCTACGCCGCCCGCCGGCCCGCCTGCCCGCCGTTCGCTCGCGCTCGCCATTTGCATAAAATCGCCCCGCCTCCCGGCGTCCCCGACTGGATCCCCGCCCCGCCCCGCCCCGCCCCGCCCCGCCCCGCCTCGCCCCTCCTCGCACCGCTCGCCCCGCCCCCCTTCGCTGATGCGGAGGCTCTGATCGCCCCCCGCCCCGCCCCTTCTCGCTCCGCCCCGCCCCGCCCTCCCTTCACCGCGTAGCTGATTCGGAGGCTCTGATCGCCCCCCCGCTCCGCCACGCCCCGCCCCTCCTCGCTCCGCCCCGCCCCGACTCTCTTCACCACATCGCTGATGTGGAGGCTCTGATCGCCGCCCCCGCCCCGCCCACTCCGCCCAGCAATGATGCGATGCATGGCACGTCCCAAGGACGAATTTTCGCAGAATGAGTTACGAACAATCTAAACACTTCTTTTTTTTAAATGTTCCACTTTTATGTAGCGCTTTTGGAGATAATTGTAAATATCGAGGTGTAATTTGGGAATGCGTTGATAATGTAGATAAAATTAGACAAAAAACAAGATGTACTTTGGTGTTGAAAGATTTGACTTATTAATACGCGAACTTGCTGGCCAAAAAATGATAGCTACGTGTAGTATCATCGTTTTAATGACAGGTATGCCGTGCGTAGTAAGGCAGCTATAATTAACGTGATGTTTTTAATAAAATCCAGTTTTTAAACCACTGGTGAATAGTGGGCGAGAATTATCATTACAATGAGACTGTGACTCAACGAAAGTTGTATTTAAGAACTATAGTACATTTGTTTCACAGCAATGCATCTTCGGGTTTGCTATATTGAAAAAAATATTAACTACTTTTTAGTATTACCAACTCTCTATCTCGTTTTTTATTAATTTATTTATGAGAAAATACGTAATGTAACAGTACAATTAAAGTGAAACTATGAATCTTATTTTTGGGCCCAAATTCCAATATAAAGGGTTCCAGATTGAATATTTTTTACCGGGACACATTTTTAAATTGTGAAAGGTGTATGTGTGAAATAAAAGAGATTATTTTATCTTGATTCGTAAGTAAACACCTCAAAATATAAAACATTTACATTCTTTTATATGTACAAAAATAAATAGTTTCAGAAGATTTTACGTAAAAAAATTCTCCTTAAATATAAATCGACTCTCTTTCGTGAATTGGTTTATCTTATTTATTTGTACAATGGGACTGTGAAATATTGTTTTTGGAATGTGCATTTCGTTGTCCAAGTTAAGTATTTGCAAGAACTTGCGTTTTACAAGGTATTCGCAGTCGGCAGGAAAAACCTCCATATGCAGTCGTAATAAACAAAACGTGGTTGTGGTTGAGAAAATATGTTCAACTGTGTTAGAAAACGCGAATTTGCACTAAAAAGCGAACAAAACAACAGGGAAATTCGGCACAAGGTAGGCATCCACATGGCGGAACCGGAAGAAACTGCGCCATATTAGGAGAGTAGGACTGAGAGAGAGAAGGAGATGAACGTTTGAGAAAAACCAAATTGTGATGAGAATTAAAGAAACTAAATCGAATGTAAAGGAATATTTAAGAACAAAAGGAGTGCAGTGCCGCTAACGCTATCCTGAATGCAGGAGCAGTACCCTAACAAACGGGCCACGGACCGCGCGCTATCTTTCCTTCCTCTTCCTTGTCCTATCCTCTCCCCTTACACACACACACTTACAATAACATGCACAACACTACCACATATTCCGGGAGACCGGTCGGGAGCTTAGAGCTTGTCCCGGCAGGGGCGGTGCCCTGCTGATGGAAGAGTCCTGGTTAGGGGGAAACCCCGCTAGCCGACCGTAAATTGGCGCTGAATCCAGCGGGGGAAGATCACCGCCATCTCCCGATGAAAAACATACACTACACTTACGGGACTACATGTTTGTTTGTTTGTTTTTACTCACCCAGAATCACTAACCAACCATTGAATTCTTGGCTGTCCGGGATTAGTCGCGTCATGGTCGATGGAGCTGACGTTTCGGCCATCTTGTTGTGGCCTTCTTCAGAGCTGTACTGCTCTATACTCTGCTGTATATACTGCTCTTTATACTCTGAACAAGGCCACAACAAGATGGCCGAAACGTCAGCTCCATCGACCACGTCGCGGCTAATCCCGGACAGCCAAGAATTCATTGACTCCGGCCGCGTAAGCCTACGACACTAACCAACCAACCTATCCTGAAGAAATTTGAAGTCATCCATGAAAGAATGAAACTGTATGCGATGCCACATGGAGAAGGAGACCCGGTCGTGGTTCTAAAGGACTAAGTGGAGGCGAGGCAAGGAGAGGTGGCGTGAATAACGGCGCAGATCAAGCCAGGAAGGGTGGGGCGCGGGCGCGGCGGGGATGAGGCGGGGCGCTACAGCGAAGGGGCGGGGAAGCACCGAAAAGACGAGGCGCCCGCGACGCCGCCTGCCGGGAAATGTATGCGACCTCTGCGTTATTCCGTCCCGAGGCTCTGGTCGGAGGCAGTTGTTATATTATTTCACTTTTCGTGTCTCGTTTCCCCCTGCTTCTTTTCCCCCCTTTTTTTTTGGCCCGCGCTCCCTTCCACGCGCGGGCCTTGCGGAAAGGCGCATGATAAAATGTTATCTTTGCGGACGGGGCGGGTGGCGGAGGAGAGCGGAGCATTCGGGGGAGGGTGGGGCGCCTTGCGGCGCGCCGGTTCGCATCCCCCCGCGCTCAGGCGTTTTTAATATCGTCACGTGTGCCCCGCGACAGCCCTGCGAGATTCCTTGACGGATTGTACGGAGCGGCGTCGCTCGTCTCGGCGGCGACGCAGCAGCTGCAGCCACCGCCTCCGGCTTCCCGTCTGCGACCTCTGGCTCCTTCGCTGCCGCTGCGACGTACCACGCCCCTCTATTCCCCGCTGGCTGTGTCATCGCCGTGGGCAGCCTACCCGGGTCGCGATTGGTCGTTCATTGTCGTCTCTTTGTCGGCCTGGATATCCCTTTTACCGAAAGTAACATCACTATTCTGTCGCGGAGGGCCTCGCGTTCTGCTGACCCCAGATCAGAGGAGCCCGCAAGTGTTTGTCTAGTGTATGGTCGAATATGCGTCCCTTCGGGACGTAAAGGGCAACCGGCTGTCGGCTGGATAAAAGCCCTAGGAGGAGTAACATCTCTATTCTCCCTTTTTTCTCCCTCGCTCGTTATTCCTCTCCGTTTCTCCCTCTATATTTCTAGCTCTCTCATTCTCTGTCTATTTCTCCCTCTCTATATCTCTCTTTCGTTTCCCCTCCTTTTTTATCCCTCTCTTTCACCAACACTCTTTCTCCCTCCTTTTACCTGTTCCTCCCTCTATAAGCCGTTTTATTCTGAAGTGTTTACTCTTTTGTCAGTCTTAACTTCCTCTTCACTTTTATTCTTTCTGTGATCTCTCTTGAAATCGACATTTCTAGCAGTGCCTTCCCGTTTATTATTCCTCTTATTGTCATTCTCAGCCGAGAACGATCTCCTAATACTTCTGTCATCGTCTCTCTGTATAGTTTACTTTGTGCTATTGTCGTTGAATTTAATCCCAACACCTTTTCCTCTTTAGCCCCGCGTTTGCAGTTTCCGGTAAGTTGCCCTACATCCGCAATTCTGTCTCTGTTGACGATCTCAGTGCTGCCGAATCTTTCATGATTTTTGACAGCGTTCATTAGCCAGCTCCGAGTGCGTCATCTGTTAGGGTCATTAGTGCCGCAAGTGAAGTGTATGTTTTATTGCGGTAGATGAAGGCGATCTTCCCCCGCTGGATGACGAGATTTGCCGGCGTCCTACACGTCAGTTTGCGTTTATTCCCTCAACCAGGTATCTCCCACGGTCTGGGCACCGCCCCAGGACAACCTGTAAGCTCGCTTCTCTGCCGTGTTAGCTTCGTTCTTCGTTGCGGCCCGACTCCCAAGCACATTCCTTGATATTCAACTTAACGCCCTGACCAGCAGCGGTGGCTCAGTGCATCAGCTGATGACACTGCAGCGCCTCTGACCGAGAGGTCCTAGGTTTCAGCCCCGACGGCGGCAGGATTTTCGACACTAGCTATACACCTAGGTCGAAGTCAGTCACTGTTTGGAGTCGAATTTTAGTGGCCGGCTGTGGTGTCCGCTATGGCGTGAACAAACTCTCTATTGTGAGATGCACGCGTTGGTAGATAGTGCTTTTGCCGTCCTGAGCAAACTAGTCATCTAGTGGCTGGAAAACGCTCATTAATCTCCGTTTGACACGGAAGACATTGGGGCTGTTTTTTCCATACAGGTAACAAACAAGCTGTTACAATTTTTCTTATGGCGGGTAAATTTAAGAAAGGTACTTTCTAATATCTTCTTCTTTTAATAATGTCAATTCTGTGTCACCTATCTTCATTTTCATTTTATAACCATTTACTCTGATTTTACGTTGAAGAGAACACTCAAAGTACTTACTGTAAGTGAATTAATCCAATAAACTTGAAATGCGATTTCATGGGACAGTAGTAAAATACATCTTGTTAATAATGTTGTAGAGATTTATGAAAGCAAATAAATATTAACAACTACGAAACCTTGGCAAACCTTGGCAAACCTTGGCAAACCTTCGCAAAAATTGGTAAATACAAATTATATCAGTAAATTTTTCTGAGGGTTTTTAGACATTTAATTTTAAACACAAATTATTTATTCAGTAATCATATTTTGTAAATAATACAATGAATAAAAATCGTATAATATATACCAAGGATCTGTAGTTAGAGGACGCTAGTTAATCGGGTCTCGCAACAACACAATTTATATTCTTCTAATCAGATCATAATTTTGACCCGTCACGTGTTTTCAAAATTTGAGTATGAATACTTTATAAAAAGACATGTATTATCTTATTTCTTATCGTGTTTTGTTGACTAATGTGTAAAATTTAATTAAACAGTAATTCACTGTAAATCATTAAATATGTTTTTAAGTACGACACCTAGAAAGTACTCCACAGGTTTCTACTTGATTTATATTTTTTCACTTCTAAGTTTGATCTATTTTTCATTCATATTCCGCGTGGAAGCTGTGTAGTATTGTAGCAAATTTCTAAAGTACTTTTAACAGCACACTCACTATACTAATTATGAACACTTGGCGAATAATTTTGAGTAGACATAATGCTACCCGGAATTGTTCTTTTTCCTTTCGGTATTTCGATCACTCATTGAGATCAGAAAAAACTCAAAGCTAAGAAATGTAAGGGAATGGATTTGGAGGAGTAGCATGACAAATGTTTTATCGCATCACTCAATTTTATTCTCCATGCTGTCTGGAGTGAATTATTTTGAATAGTGACAGATATTTTGAGGAAAGATAATTGCGTGACAAACGCACCAATGAACGGTAGGTAAATATTTGTCCGCTTTTTTTTTATTATAGTCGCATCAACCAAAGGTTCTTAGCAACTTTTCAGTATTTTACATACTCATATTTGATTTTACATTATACATATATATATATATATATATATATATATATATATATACATACATACATACATACATACATAGCACAAAAAGTTTACAACAGAAATGAGGTTATTTTAATAGTACAAAACTTGACATCCAATCATGGCTGCTATGATAATATGTACAGGAAGTCACTTATATTTTATTAAATATATTAATATTCTGGCAAAATATTATGATTTCCTGTTGATAGGACTTGGAATATACAACTGCTTCGAATTGTTGCTCCGGTGATAGGCCATCTCTTTCTTCCTGGAACTTAAAGCAAACGTTCAAAATATGAGATACCGTTAGTTCAACTTCACAAAAGTCACAGAGAAGGCGGGTAGTTTGTGAAACAGGTGTGCATGTGTTATATTAGTATGTCCGGAGCGAAGTCTGGATAGCACTTGTTCTCGCCTAGTCATTCGTTTATCTAGATACACTGAGAAGAAATCTGATTGCGTTTTATGGAGGTTTTAAGGACAAGTTTCCATGGAGTAAGAACACGCAAATGTATATTTTTTTACATCTGCTGTTTCCTACCTTAAAATTGTTCCAAAAATGTGGTGCAAAGTTTGTGTGTTAGTCCGCCGTTTAAAATTAGTTCTCTTTTTTACTTGCTTACGAGCTTTCAACTTCTTCGTTCTTCTAAACGTGTTCATATTGTAGTACTCTTAAGCAAGCAAGCAAACAAACATACGTGTCTGTTGGAATACATTTCAACCACAAAGTACGAGTATTACCTTTTTGTGCTGAAGCTCCTACATTCAAAGAGTGAGTTTTAGTGGTATATTGTAGCTTGGAACAAGTCCTGTGTGCTTTTTCCTTTGAAGAGAATAGCTCTTGTTCCAAAGTCAACCCTTCTCGCTGTTGCTGTCCATTAAAGAACCGCAGGAATAAAAATTCTCTAATTTCTTGTGTTTGCAGAGGATTATCTGACGAAAGCTCTAAAGAACAACCAACGTTTCATAAACTCTTTGACGACCGTATTTCTTTGTAATGAAATTCACGAATTCCCATCTCCAGTAGAAAAGACGGAGACACAAAAGTATTCCCCCTGCATCCAAGGGGGAGGAAGGGGCTTTTTTTTTCCGCGGCGGTGTTTTAAAACAAGGCGTGCGACGGGAATTGGCTCGGATTTCGCCCTAGGCTTACAGCAGGTAATTAAGCAGGTCCCGTCTCGGCAAGGTGCGCCTTCCACCTAACAGCCTTCTTGGGCCCTTTTAAGAGGATAAACGTTTAATGACGGGATCAGGATAAGCCATTATCCATCGCCAGAACGCAACGCTCCTGCTGCGGTAATGATGGTGGTTGCGCGGTTCGCACTGGTGATATACTAGTACGTGCAGTTTGAGAAGAGTAAATGCACGCACTGAACTTAAAGAGATGAAGAGAAATTAGGGAATCGGTGTTTATATGAGTGGTTGCATTGCGACAACGGAATTCCTTCCATCACACACACACACACACACACACACACACACACACACACACACACACACACACCGTCCGGAGCACTACGGGCAGTATGTAATGCTTTTAAATCTCTGCGACGAAACTCTCCGTGTCAAGACTCTTAGGCGTACGTGCCTAATGTAGCTTGTGCAGCTGCTCTATTCTCCTATATACTACTTCTATTTGGCTCAATTTCGACTGCTGTAGTATTTTTTTCGTTTTTTTTACATTCACTTTTACTGCATTAATTTTGATTATAGTGAATACCTGACGTTTATAGGTATTTCTTCCTTTCTCACTTGTCCTCAATTTTCATCTGTCAAATTTCTTGCGTTGAATGACATCAACTTTATTTTACATTCATAATATGGGGCACATCCTCGACACTTTTTCATCCGACTCAAGATTGTTTGCACTGTCGATCTCGTTTTCTTTTCTAAAAACACTGTATTGTTGTTTGGCTACCGCATTTTTATTACATATTCTTTATGTAGGATAGCTTCATTGTGGTTTCTTCTACCTACCACCTTTTTTGGTTTGTTGGTTGTTTAGTGATTCCGGGTGCGTCAACAGCTTTGGTCATTAGTTCCGTAAGTGTAGTGCATGCTTTTTTCCTTGGGAGATGGTGGTGATCTTCCCCCGCTGGATGATGAGATCCGGCGCCGACCTATCGTCGGCTAGCGGGGATTCCCCCTAACCAGGACTCTCCCACCTGCTGGGCACTACTCCAGCCGGGACAAGCTCTAAGTTCCCGCCCGGTTGCACGTTAGTGTAAGTGTGTGTGTGTGTAAGGGGAGAGGTTAGGACAAGCAAGAGGACGGAAAGATCGCGCGCGGTCCGTGGCCCGTTTGATAGGGTACTGCTCCGGCATTCACCTGGTGTTGATCGGAGAAACCTCGGAGAACTACCGATCGGAACAGCCGACCGCTAGAATTCTCCTCCAGACAGCGACTGAATTCGATCTCGATGAAATGCTCGTGTCGAAAATCCTACAGCCGTCAGGACTCGAACCTGGGACCTCCCGGTCAGAGGCGCTGCAGTGACATCCGTTAATGCAGCTCCCGGTCCACCTCTGTTGGTTTCGTTCTCTTCCTTTCCACCTCCGCGTTCTCCTGCGTCGACTCTGCAGGCGACTTGTCCCTGTCGTCTTCGCAGTGCCTCCCCCCTCCCCCGCCTCTGCCCCCGCTGCCACCTTCCGCGTCGGAGGACAATCTTCGCCCCCGGATTACGTGTGCCCGAATTAAGCGCATTAGTCGGAATCGATTACGAAGCCCGCATTACACCCAAACGAGATTAGGGCCTTGTTCCTCGTTTGGCACAGGTGACGAAGCACACTGAACCCATTTGAGCTGCGCGGTTGGAAAAATTGAGCTTTGAAGCAGATCGACTCGGAAGATGTGTATTTAACTGGTAGTTCATCTAATACAGTATCAAGTAAAAAAAAGGAGATGCAAGTTGTAATTTATGATATTAAAATTTTTAGGAAATAACTCGTTCCCTCTATTACAAAATCTTGTCTCTAATTTCTGTGATAATGTTTATTAAAAGCTCTGCGTGTGCTTTTGTGATATGCGATTAGAATGCTGTTCTACATTTTGAGAAATTTGTGGAACGTGTTTTCTTAGAATAGGTTGAAATTTCGTTCCGTCAATTGACAAATGGTGAAGTCAGAGTTACTCATCTGAGTTACATTTTTCTGATGCCATAAATTTTTATGTTATCTTCCCCCTCACATTTATTAATACCAGATCATTAATAATCCCAACACTTTCTTAAATACTGTAGTATTGTGCTGTTTAGCCTGCGAGCAGTCGTTGTGTTGGAATAAGTAATGTCCGTATTAAACTGTGATCGCATTAAACACTTGAGGAGAATATATTTATCATACGTGCGGAACAATTTTATGGTCAATTAAGTGGAGACATTTAGGCGCTGCTTAGTTTTATCTCTCCCTCCTGTACAGGTGCAGGATAGTGTCTTTTTCGGGTGCTAAGCCGTCATGACACATGCTTTAAGCTGCAGCGAGTAAACTAATCGTAGTAATATGAAGAAAAGTGTTGACAAAAATCTGGAACTAGCGTTTTTCCGTCTGGCGACACCCTTGAACGCTTCAGCCTTATCAATTATTTCGTTGTTTATGTTCTGATCATTTAATTATAGATAACAAATATCGCATGGCATTATTGACCATTTGTATTGATTTTGTTAACAAAATTTGATTTTAAATTCTCTATACATTTTTCTACGTTAAGTAGATATGGAACAAAGAACCTTGAACAAATATTACACACACGGCGTGCATAGTTTCAAATTTGTAAAAGTATGCCAAATAAAGTTTCTTATTTCAATCAAATTCAAAATTGAATAATTGAACACTAATTCATTGTTTTTAAGTAGTACGTGTAAATTATTGTGGAGTTAGAGAGTTTCTTGTGTTTTAGGGATCTGAAAACTGTTGCTTGGTTTTTAAATTGTCTGCTGCTGATTAAACTAAGAAATAAAAATAAATTATTTTTCTTAAAATAAATAAATTATATTTATTTTCTTTAAAATAAGAAATGAAGTGTTAATTGAAGATCACAAAATCACCTTCACTATTATCATTGAAATCCACTTTGATCTGGTGAATTCGTTTTACTGTTCAGAGACGACACAAAAATTACCTTTCTGCTGTCAATCAATTTTATTCTTTCTGAAATGTAACAATACAGAATATTTTCAGCTTTAGTGTGCAGGATACTATTGCATTGATGAAGTAATTATATTTTCACTGTCATCTTCAATGTCTGGAGCGACATTTTAATACCGCGAACTGTAAGACACACTTTTTTTAGTGCAGGTCGAGTAGTAGAAATTAAAGTATTTGAAAGGAGAACAAAATAGTGTCTCTTATTGAACGCACGACTTCCATTGTTAGCATTCATGTGGCAGTAACAGCTCTACCTTCCTTGGTGCAATTAAGTCAGCGAGAATCCTTCAAGCGAGCGCAAGTGCATTTGGACCGTTTCTCCCCATCGTGTGCGCTCGTCCCGCGCCGTTGTGACTTGAACACTTACGCCTCCAGCGGCGCTCAGCGCCAACTCTCGCCCCGGAGCTCGCGTTGCTCCCGGAGGCCTACTGCGAGGAAATGGGTCCCTGGCGCCACGGCACGCCTAACAGTCCTCGCGCACGCCATGCCACGCCACGCCCACGTATCGCACCACACCGCTGCAGCGCCCGGCCCTTTACCTGCCACTCCTCATCACTCGATTCTATTCAAATCCATCCTACTCCACTCCACTCCTTCCCACTCTTCTCGACTCCATGCCACACCTCTCTTTTCCATCCCATTCCTCGCCACTCCGTCACACTCCTCTCCACTCCATCCCACTCCTCTCTACTCCATCTCACTTCTCTTCACTCCATTTCACTTCTGTCCACACTTCTCCATTCCGTCCTACTCCTCTCCACTGTATCCCACTACCCTCCACTCCATCCCACATCTTTCGACTACATCCCACTCCTCTCCACTTTATCCCACTCCTCTCCATTCCATCCCACTCCTCTCCACTCCATCACACTACCCTCCGCTCCATCCTACCCCTCTCCACTCCATCTCACTCCTCTCCACTCCATCTCACTCCTCTCCTCTCTATCTCACTCCTCTCCACTACATCCCACTCCTCTCCACTTCATCTCACTCCATTCCACTCCATCCCACTTCTCTCCACTCCATACTACTCCCCTCCACTCTCTCTCACTCCCCTCCACTCCATCCCACTCCACTCTACACTATCCCACTTCCCTTCACTCCATCCCACTCCCCTCTACTCCATCCCGCTCCTCATCACTCTATCGCACTCCCTTCCGCTCCATCCTACTCCTCTCCATCCCACTCCTCTCCAATCCATCCCACTCCACTCCACCCGTTCGATGCGAATTAATACTGGGAAATAATTTGTTGGGAATGCGGAAGTATCCTAGCAATGTGCTGCTTCAGTTCTATAGTTTTCAACCTGAAAAATCAGTTGACTCATTTTCCTTTCATATATTCAAATTTAGAACTTTGTACAAGCGTTAAAAATTTAAAGAAGATAATTGTAAAAATACATCATAGATTGAGCTGCTATTACTATATATATTTTTCGAGGCTTTTGTGAGAACAATAAGGAATAGATGTGTGCCTTCTTACTATTTTGAGAACATGTCTAAATAAAGGGGAATATGTATTTTCATTGAATAGTATTTGTAGTAATAGTATGAATATGGTCGTTTTATTACAAAAAGTATTTATTACATATAAAATAATGAAATATACGATTATTATTTGCGTTAATTTAGAGACATTATATTCCCCCCTCACTAAACATACAATAAAAAGAACAGAAATTCATCACTAGGCTTCATAATGTGTTCATCTGTAGTGACTACTTTTGTAACAAGTAGTGTATCACGATTAATGTTGCGTAACTACTTTTCGAGGTGTTCTAGAGAAAAATGTTCGTAGGTAAAATGTCTGTGGGGGTGAGTTGATATTGAAAGAATAGCGCTGTTGCGAAAATAGTTATTGAAACATCTTTCAATGAGAAGTATAGATTTAAAATATGGGTTAGAGTAGTGTTTGGTCACGTAATTCAAGTTAACTGAGTAGTAACGAGTTTGTTCTATAATCATATTGTTTCCAATTCGAATCAGGCGCACAGGATGATTATTTCCATTACGTAAACGTGATGTGTAAGATAATGACATCCCACTATATGAGTCATTAATTTAATCAAATCATATTATCTGTTCATTATTACTCATAAAATAATTAACTTGCTATTCTCCATTTACAGAGTAGGCAATTTAAAAATCCACCTGGCATAAAAACTGTTTGATCGACAGTGTTGCATGTAGCGAAGAGTAAAACACTCGATGAGATTTGAACCTAATTACATTCAATTTTGGAATATTATTAATTGAACACTACTTTTGTTGACAAAGACAATATTTTTAGTTTATCACAATTTGTGTACCATTTCTAACTTTGAATGTTTAGTTGTAAGTTGGTTTTCAATCCGAAAATGGGAAAAATTAAATACAATATTTATATTTTTTGTAAATAAGTAAAAAAATTGTGCTAATAAAACCAGGTTTTGCTTTTGTATTATTCTAAGATAGCCTTCAGAATTGAAATAGAATTTAAATACAACTCATATTGCAGTTCTATTATTAGGAGACCATAGAATTGAGAAATTGTGAAAAATTATGCCTTTTTCTTATGATACACTACCTCCCCAATATAAATTATTTCATGAATTTAAAAACTGTATTAATTAATATGTGGTGTGAATGGTACGATCTACAAAAGTATCTGCAGTGTTCGATAATTTTGATTAAATTGTTCATTACTGAGATGTAAAGCATATTTACGCCGCATACACAAAAGAGGTTTAATATACTTTTATCAAGTCATTAATGTAACACAACCGAAACACTCGTGACACAACTGTAAAACCGAGTCCTGTCTGTATTACAACTATACCCTAATCACTTGGCTTGACGGATGTGTGCAAGTTGTGGGTGTTATTGAGGTACTGGCACCGTATACTCACAAAAATAGTTTAAGCACCGAGATGGGGTCAAAGGATACCATGGGGAATTCTGTTAAAGTACAGGACCGAGAATCGACTACGCGAGGTTTGTCAAACTGCGCCCGCACAAGCTTACTTACCCGCCTGGCAAGCGCGGCTCTCCTGTGTGCACGGAAGCACAATTTCCCCTGAGTCCGCTCGCATTTCCCCTCCAAAGCCACAAAGGGGTGTACCAACGCAAACTGAAGAGGCGCGAGACGTGGAAAACTAGCTACAAACAAAAATATATTTGCCAGATTTTTTCTATTCAACTACCGATAATTCAGCTATGATCACATTCTCACTATTCTTTACTATTTACTACCATTTCATGCTTATTTTCTTTTTAAATTCTGTCTTGTATAAACATTTTTGCCGAGGGGCAGGAACATGCTTAAATATCGAATTCTTTCCTTGTTTTTGTGTTGTTGTTTCATGTTTTATTAAATCATTCAGTTATTAGTTGTATCACAATAATGTGAAATTAATTAACAAGTCTCTAAGTTAACAATTCTGGCTTACGGACAGACAGCTCTCTTAACAGAAAAGAAACTTGTTTGTTAATTCTCCTAACTGCAGGAAGGTAATGCAATGATTGCTCTCTTTTCTAAACGCGATTGCAAAATCAAAATTATTTCGATTCAAAATAGTTAATTTTACTCTCAGTAGTCTCTTTACTGTTTGAAATCTGACTTATAAATTATTACATATTTTGCTTTAGTAGAGAAAATTGGAATTAATATAGTTAAATTTGGGCCAATAATTGCCAACTGATTATTCCAATAGACCGTCATGTGCCAGGTATCAAATGATGTACCCTGTAACGTTTCAACTTCGCTGCCAGGTTTGCCACAAGGTTAACTTAAATTTATAAACAAATATTGTAAACTGACTTTTGGTTGTTAAATGTTACGATAGTAACAGGAAGTGTTGACATTTAATTTGAAGGTTGTTGATTCAGATTGAGAGACACAAAAGGAAAGAATGTTGATACAGAAATTGAAATAAGATTTGTATGCATCCTTTGAAAGTTAAATAAATTGTTTTTAAAAAAAGAACTATCTCATGTGTTACATGAAGAGTGGAAGACGTCACTAAAGATATTTGAATTAGTGACGATATAACATAAAACAATGATGTTGTATGGATGTATAAATTTGTAACGGCAAATTAATAAGGCAAGGTAATTTGAACGTTACAACCCCTACTACAGAGCAATTTGTACCACCTTTTTTTAATATCTTGCGCCAATCGTTCTGAACTCAGTGCTCGCAAACTCCAGTAAGCTAACTCCTTGCCTTCGACGTTAACATGTCTGTTCTACGTCATGTTCGAAAAGTGGGAATGTGTAATTAGCTGGGAATATTCTCAGAAGAAAACTTGGTATCGAGAGAGGCCCTTCTAGGCACCAGTTTAGTAGTTAATAGATACTGTAAAGCGGATGCAGCAAAAACGAATAGCTAGCTCAAACCCTACAGAATAGGGAATTAACTAGTACGAGAAAGTCTATGACATTCTGTAGCGCCACTAGTTTGTTTAGCAATTCAAATTTGTGACATTGCAAAAACAAAAAAAAATCACACCAATCACCCACATTTTAGTACATGAACAAAAATCTAACTGAAATTTTTTAGTATTTGTCATCAATTTGGATAAGTATAAGTTTCTCATACGCATTATTTAAGTAGATTTGCTCAAATATTTCTATAAAGAGTACTCATAAAGTTTTGCTCTGTAAGGCTTCGTTGTACGTAATATTGTGATTTATTAAGATATCCTTTTGTCCTTTCATAGAAGAAAATGTTTGGCAAATTCTTGAATGCAAAGGAAACGTATAAAAGTTTAGATACCTTTTATTTATTATTATTATTATTATTATTATTATTATTATTATTACTATTATTATTATTATTATTATTATTATTATTATTATTATTATTAAAAAGCAATGTTTTAAGCTCTCAGTACTCATTGAAAATGTTTCTACATTTTAGAATATTGATAAATTGTTTGATAATAGAATAATATTGTATTCGTTTTATTTCATTGGCTTCAAAATGACATAAAACTCCTTTTGACCAGAAATTCAACAGACAAGTTCTCATACATTAGGCCGAGAATTTTTATATACATGTCCTTGTGCAGTGTGTGAAAAGTAGTGCGATTTGTCGATATCCAGCAAAAATGTTCGTGAAGCGACTCAAAAAATCATCCCTCAGCGATTGGACTTCGCGTGTGCAGCTGGCATTTTGCCTCTGATCTCTTGCTCAAGGGAATGAGTGCCGGAAGCATCAGTTTTTTATGAGTTTCCCGCACAAAATGAAGATTTAAAAGTATGAGCTGGCATGTTCCGGCCTTTGAAGTGAGGACCAGAAACGATGCACGAAGAACAAACTGCAATCCTATTCGTGTGGCACGCACACAGTGGATCGAGTTTTTGAACACATTTGAAACAAAATATATAATCAATCCTCTTATATTACCATGCGTTTTTTGCTGGTTTCAAATATTTCAGGAAAGTTCGTATTCAATAATACACATAAATACTACAGACATTTTATTAAGACGTATTTAATTTAATATTATGAAAATTATTTACAAGTCCAAATCGAGAAGTGTTAGGTACAAAAAATAGTATATTTTGTATTATTAAAATCCATTCAATTCTTATTTTCCAGTAGTGGTTTTAAAAAATTCTTAATAACAACGGAAATTAACATTTATATTATTAATACTAATAAACCTCGTTACAATTGCCATTTAATTAGGTTTTCACTAATAATCGATAATACTTAAAGCTCACAGATAAGTATAAAATAAATAATTCACGATAATGAATACTTCAATTTAATATTTGCAAGTCCAGAAACATATTTTTAATTTATGAAAGATTTCGTTAAAGAGGGATTTTTTAGGTGGGAATATGATTTTCCTCCCGTCAGTAGGAATGCCTGCCTTGGAGTCGGACATTACCAAACAGCGTCAATGACTCATTTTTTAATCATGAAATTCAATAATTTTCTAAGTTTTTTCCTACGTGTTCTTATTAAAAAAGACTATATGAAAAAATTAACGCTAATTTTACTAACTTTGACGAAAATTTCAATGGAGAGTACTTCAATGAAGTTTTCTAATTATTGTTTTGCTTAATCATTGACAGTACTTCAGAAGGATGAAGACCCTTGGCATACCTATGGCGCTCCCCGGTGATATTACGTACTGCCAGTCCCTGTCAGGTATATGCCCCTCCAGAGGTATCATATCAGGCCTATTCGTCTGTCCTTGTGACCGGCTCCACTCGCTACAAAGTGCTCTCTCTCCATAGAGACATATGGTTTCATTGCCCGCGTAGAGCCTTCCTATGATACACGCACTCCAATTCTAATTTGTTCCAGGAAATGCATTACTCTCAATTTGATTCATATTAACTCCTCAAATGCTCACTCGTCAACAAAACACTTCACCTGAACCGAATGTCCATCCACGGACGGGAATTCCAAGCACCATTACTATCAACTTCAATAACTACTCGTTCCCTCCGGGCATTAGCGTTTTCTTGATAATTTCTGATCCCTCCATTCCGCTCGCGTTCTCATACATCCACTTGTAGGCGAGTCCACGTCTATTGGAGATGTACTTGTGCCCGCTTGTGAATGTCCTTGCCGCCACTTGACCGCTCGCGCGCGCCCCACGTGTGCTGCTCTTAGGGCTGACCCTCGCAGCGCCCTCGTCTGCGCACCGGGGTGCACTCGTTCACTAGACCGCGTCGGCGCTTCGCTCCGTCTTCCTCTCGCCCTCGTCGGGTCCCCTCCGCGCGACGCCCGCTTGCTCGCACGCCCACACGCCCACACGCCCACTCGCAGCCACTCTGCCGACGCCCCCTCCCAGCTACTCTCCGCTATCAGTCGGTCGCTCTCTCTGACACTCCCTCTGCTTCTCTCTCTGTCTCTCTCTCACTGTCTCTCCCTGTCTCTCTCTCCCTGTCTCTCTCTGTCTCTCTGTCTCTCTCTGCCTCTCTCTGTCTCTCTCTGCCTCTCTCTGTCTCTCTCTGCCTCTCTCTGTCTCTCTCTCTGTCTCTCTCTGTCTCTGTTTCCCTGTCTACCTGTCTGTCTCTCTGTCTCTCTCTGTCTCTCTCTGTCTCTCTCTTTGTCTCTCTCTGTCTCTCTCTGTCTCTCTCTGTCTCTGTTTCCCTGTCTACCTGTCTGTCTCTCTGTCTCTCTCTGTCTCTCTCTTTGTCTCTCTCTCTGTCTCTCTCTCTGTCTCTCTCTGTCTGTCTCTCTGTCTCTCTCTGTCTCTCTCTTTGTCTCTCTCTGTCTCTCTCTGTCTGTCTCTCTGTCTCTCTCTGTCTCTCTCTTTGTCTCTCTCTGTCTCTGTTTCCCTGTCTACCTGTCTGTCTCTCTGTCTCTCTCTGTCTCTCACTGTCTCTCTCTGTCTCTCACTGTCTCTCTGTCTCTTTCTGTGTCTCCTTCTGTCTCTATCTTTCTATCTCTTTCTGTGTCTCTATCTGGATCTCTGGCTCTCTCGGTCTCTCTCTCTGTCTCTATCTGCCTCTCTGTCTCTCTGTTTCTTTCTGCCTCTCTCTGTCTCTCCCTGTCTCTGCCTGTCTCTCTGTCTCTCGCGGTCTCTCTGTCTCTGTCTCTCTGTGTCTCATTATTTGTCTCTCTCTGCCTCTCTTTGGCTCCCTCTGTGTGTGTGTGTGTGTATCTCTCTGCCCCTCTAGCTTTCTCTGTTTGTTCGTTCACCTTCCACTCAAATATACGTCCATCAACTCTTCCAACCATCTACATTCCTCTTTTTGCTATCCCAACTCCTTTTTTGAGCTTGTTCGTTCGACCGTCCACACAATCACTCAATGCTTACTGATAATCTTGCCATTCAGAAAAACTTAAAATCCCATCATTTGATTCTTCATTTTGATCCCCCTCCCTACCTCTCTCTTTTTCATGTTTCCCCTCTCCCGATTTCTGGCATTCGCTCCACTCATTTCTCACTCTTCCTTCCTCTCCCAAGTTTCCCTCTCAAACATCTTTTTTTTTTTAAAAATTCACCCCAGCTCAATGAGAACACTTCCACTGTCATCTCAAGCCCACTCCCTCCCCCTGTGCTCTCATTGGCTTTGCATATCCTTCCGCTTCTGACTCCTCTCTCCGTTGCGGCACTCACGCCCACGGTACCGTGTTGGGCCCACCCCGGCTCGCCCTCCCGCACACGTGGCCGCCCCCCCCCTGCTCCGTTCCGCCGCGCTTCGAGCCGCCCTCCTCTTCCCGTCCATTAAGTTATGGCCCTCCGGACGAACAAAAGAAGGCGGGAGGGCGAGGCGAGGGCGCCGCCGCCCACGCGCACCCGCCCGGAGTGTACTAGCGAGCTACTCCGCTCGTCTCGTTGGACCAATCGGATTTATTGTCTTGTTACGGCACTGGAGAGCGGTCGTCGCTGCGAACAGGGCTTCGTCGCTCTGCTCTACGCGACACGAGAGGGAGGGAAGGGGTGGGTGAGGCCCAAGGTCTCCTGAGAAGGCACGTGTGTGATGAATTGATTGATTGATTGATGATTAGTGATTTCGGGCGCATTACCATAAATGTAGTACATGTTTTGTTGCGGGAGGTGGTGGTGATCTTTCCTAGCTGGATGGCGAGATCCGGCGCTGGCCTACATTGGGTTGCGCTTCCCCTACTAGGTATCTCCCACCATCGGGGCACTGCCCGCGCCGGAACAAGCGCTAAGCTCCCGACCGGTCTAAATC
Source organism: Teleogryllus occipitalis (assembly GCA_011170035.1). Lineage (NCBI taxonomy): Eukaryota > Metazoa > Arthropoda > Insecta > Orthoptera > Gryllidae > Teleogryllus > Teleogryllus occipitalis. The sequence goes on along the minus strand of BLKR01004897.1, from coordinate 54,522 downwards.
CCGCCATGTGTGATAGTGTGATGCATGTAAGTGTGTGAGTAAGGGAGAGGATAGGACAAGGAAGAGGAAGGAAAGATCACGCGCGATCCATGGCCGGTTTGTTAGAGTACTTATCTGGCAGTCGCCTGGTAATGATTGGAGAAACCTGATACAACTACCAATCAGAGCAGCCGGCCACTAAAATTTTCTTCCAGGCAGTTGCCGAATTTGACATATCTGATAAGCTAGTGTCGAATATCCTGCCATCGTCGGGACTCGTACCTAGGAACTCCCGGTCAGAGGCAGTGCAGTGACATCAGTTGATGCCCTGAGTCACCTTTCCCGGTTATGCGGTGGAAAGTGAGTGCAGATAAAGATCTATATTTGGCTAATGTTGGAAATGTCCGCTTAAAACTCATTTGGCCGGACGGTTTGAATAAAGCCGCATAAATAGCGATAAACGGATCGTTACGGACTTCATCTGGCTCATGTTGCTATCAACCACATGGTGCTCATTAAAATAAGATGCGATTGTCCGATATTTAGGCGAATTGTGTATTTGCAAGAAGTATTTTGGATAAAATTTGTATAAAATTATATGTTGCCTTTTCTTAAGGTTGTTTTATGGACATTCTGAAGGTCGAACGCTGGAGCTCCGTCGGCAACTCTTAAATCCGTAGCGAAACGACATAAAGTTGTATATGACGACCAAAATGTCTTGAGGTATTACCACAAATAGTGTTATTTACAGAATAATTTCGTCCATATATTATTTGCCCAAGCCGTGCATGCCCCTGGAACCAAATTCAATTACCTCATATAAAAAAGTAATTCAAACAGGCATTTACTCTTACAGGTGTTCGACGAATCATCTGTTTTACAACATTGATCTAATGCAGAACGCAATTCCAATAGCTAATAATCGAACTCAGTGTTTTCTAGTCAGAGACCTCTGTCTATGAGGCTGTCGACGCTGATTTATTTGCGATTAATACTCCTTATCCTTCGGGACTGATCCTACTTCTCTTTGGTTTAGTATTTGGCACACTATGAGAGAGATCGAAATATTTTATTTTGTAAATCCTATTATAAACTGCCTTTCCTTTACAATAATTTTTAATTTAATCCAAATTGACATACTATTTTTATCATAACTTATAGTTTGAAGAAGTATCACTTACTTGTAGCAAAACACTAAACAACGTCAAGAATTTACATTTTTTCTTATTATTTAAAGTATTTTACTAAGAACTAGAAAGCTAGTAGAACGGATAAACATCTTTTATTATAATAATAAAGTAACAGTCTTAATAAGTAAATGGCATGAAATGGAGAATTTCCATGTACTATATCTACTTACCTTAAATTTCTGTGTTTTACATTCTCACTCGCCTAGGTAAGAAGTATTTCAATTTTCGGTAGATTTTGGTTTAGCACTCAAAATAATAATTCAGAAACTGATAGTGGAAGTAATATTTCTTCACATTGCGATTTTAGAGCATTTTTTTTCCTAGGGCTTTTATCCAGCCGACAGCCGGTTGCCCTTTACGTCCCGAAGGGGCGCATATTCGACCATACACTAGACATACACTTGCGGGCTCCTCTGATCTGGGGTCAGCAGAACGCGAGGCCCTCCGCGACAACACACACAAAGTCAAGGGACAAACAGCCATGCCCAAGGCGGGACTCGAACCCGCGACACTTCGGACCGAAGCGCTGAGTCGCTACTCGCTCTTAGCCACCTCGTCCATCCAGGTCGGCATTTTAGAGTACACCAATTGAAAATATACTTTCGAGAAAAGAATTGAGGCAAAATATTACGCCGAAATGCAAGATAAAGATTCATACTAATAGACATATGGTTTGGTTCGCCAACGAGAAGCTCAACCTTTGCCACATGTCTCCCTCTCCTCTTCCACCTCCTCTTCCTTTTCTTTCTCTTATTCCTTCTGCTCCTCGTCCTCCAACGACATTCATCTCCGCCCTCAGCCTATCCATGACCCCTGCCGAGACCCCAAGCCTGCACGCCTTTCAAGAGCTCACTCCGGAGCCCGATAGAGGACGCGCCTGCTGCAGAGATGAAAGTGATTATTTTTGACTTCCTTTCAAACACTCGCCGCTACTCTCAGCTTTCTACATTTTACGTCTTTGAAAAAATATGCGCTGCTTTCCTCGGCTCCTTCTAGAAGTATAAATATATTATCTTGTTTTTGCTTGTTCCGCGATCTCGAGTATTGTTATTCAATTTAATGGGATGGGGGAGAGTCTTGGTTGCAAAAGAGAGTGTGTTACCCATTCGCAGAGATTCTCAATGATATATTAACCCATTTACAAACAACAGCGATGAAAAATACAAGGACCACGTTGAATCTAGATCGTTCTATGTACCGTGTAATTTTATCTTTCATTGGATGTCATTATAAACAGTTTTAATGAATACTAATGAGATAAAATTATCTGTGCTGTTATAATAATTGGCATTGACTGACATTTATACAGAATTGTCAGTATACCTATACTTCACTCAAAAATGAAAATATCCCCGGTATGTTTTAATACAGATAATACGCAAGGGAAAGTTAAAAACGCAAAAAAATAATTACTTTATATTTTTTTCAAAATACTTTAAGTTCTTAGATTCAGAAGTTCAGTAGTTTCATATCGCCGAAAAAACATAATGCAGGGATCTGCAAAAATGTTTTGTAATTTTTTGATACATATTACAAAAATTAGTATTACTTTTTAAAATACAGCCATTACAAATTCTTTGTAACTTATATAAATTTTTTAATAAACTTATATAATTGCATAGTAAACTTATATAAATTGATTAATATTACATAATCAATCTGAAAAACGCTTTATTAAAACTTTTTATAATGTTACATTTTTTATGTTACATTAATAAGGAGACTGAAGAACAAAACCTTGACTTTCAACAAGGTAACTGGAAAACTCCTCTGTCTCTCAAAAAATTCCCCATCTCGGGAAAATACTCTCTCCCTGGAAAAATACTCTCTTTCTGGAAAAATACACTCTGGAAAAACAATTTTTGTATATTTTAGAAACCAAAGTCGTATTTTCATTGTCTTTATATCGCATTGACTACAAGTAATTGCTTCATAACTTTACTCTTTTTCAGAAATAAAGTTTCATCAGGGTCAAATAAACACCTCAAACTATAAAAAACAAATATAAAATATGTAAATTAATTGCGAAACTAATTTTCTTCTATATTTTACAAACAACACGCAAAAACTCCCAAGACACAAATAACAATGTAAGTGATATTCCTCCAAACTTGCGTTTTCTCTGTACATAAACATAAAAGTAAACACGATATAAGGTTTGTATGTACACGAGTTTCTTAGAAACGGGACCTTAGAGATTACTTCGAATATCCACGAGTAAGTCCTCTTCGGAAAGCCAGAAAACTTTCTTTTTAAATCCCTCACACTTCCAAATGTTGCAGAAAGAGTAGGGTCGAATTGTAACTTGAATGAACTTGGAATCAATAGATGTAACCTTTCACATCTTGCTAAAGGAAGTAATTCGTTAGCAAAGAGACTGATGACTACCTCGAGCCCAGTGCCCCACTTCGCCCTAAATCGAAAGGTTATAGGTTAAGAGCTCCTCGTACCCATCATAATCCGCCTATGGACGTTCCAATGCTCTTTTGTTTTCGACGCTCTCCCCAGAGAGACAGCTGAGGTGAGTGCCGGCGTCAAAGAGTTTCCGATGCGCATGCGCGCGCCTCCGATCGCCTTCAGCCAATCATCTTCGGATTAGAAGCCCCCCGCCCCCGGGATCCGGCCACTCCCGCCCATTTATCTTGGTCGGCGAGGCGGCGTCGTGGACTGAGGCGCATTTAATGAGAACTGATGTGACTATTGTGTTCGGAAGTTCGACGGCAGCCCCTCCCCTCCCCTCCCCCCTCCCTCGCCCCGCCCCGCGTCCATCAGGGGGCTGGCGGCGCCATCTTCATCTCTCCGCAAACAAAGTCTGGCCATTTGATCTCCGGCCGGCGGGTGCGGGGGCCCTCGACACGACACCCCCATTAGCGGCCGTGCCCCCCCGCCCCAGCCGCCCACGGAGACACCCCCGTCCCCCCTTGCCTTTCCACCCCGCAGCTATAAACAGCCCATGGCGACTCGAAACATTAGCCCGGCTGGCGAGGCCCTCTGGAACGGGGTCGGCGCTGCGCGGCGCGGACGGGGCACAGACGGCGGCGGCAGTCGACGGCGGCAGTGGACGACGCCTGTTGGGGGACGTGGGTGCAAGGAGGTAGGAGGAGGCAGCGGTAGGTGGCGTAGGGCAACAGGGAGTGGGGTGAGGACGATGGGTGAGGGGTCAGTGGGCGGTCTCGATGTTCGGGCAAGGAGACAGCGGATGGCAGCGGAGGTGGCAGGGGGCGGCGACGGGAGTGCAGAGACGGGGGGGTGCGACGTAGGGGGGCGACGGCGGCGTGGAAGGCGGCGAGAGGTGGCGAGGGAGGAGTGGTGGCGAGTGGGGGTGGCGGTTGGGGGCGGCGACGGGGACGGTGGCGCGAGCGGGGCTGGTGGCGGGGGGGCGGTGGCGGCGAAGAGGGCGACGACGGGGCGGCGGACGGAGGCGGAGGCGGCGACGGAGGCGGCGACGGGGGCGTGGCGCGTGGGGACGACGGCCGGGGGCGGCGACGGTGGCGCGAGCGGGGGGCGGCGGCGGCGAGGAGGGCGACGGGGGGTGGCGACGGAGGCGTGGCGGCGCGTGGGGGCGGAGGCCGGGGGCGGCGACGGCAGACGGTGGTAGGGGGCGGCGGCGGGGGGGGCGGCGGGGGGGGCGGTGACGCGGGGGGCGCCGACGAGGGAGAGGCGGTGGCGCGGGGCCGGCGGTGGCGAGTGGGAGGCGGCAGGGACGGTAACGGGCGTCGACGGGCAGGAAAGGGTGACAATGGGGGGGGGGCAGGGGCAACGCCCCAGGGAGAACGACTCGAAGGGGACGAGGTTGGCGCGACTCTTCTGGCTGACTTGTTAAGGCAACACGAAAGAACTGCAGGAGAAAGTGCTGAGAGGCTTAACGAGACTGGGGAGGCGGGTGATTCTGGCTTCGATCCCAGACCACAGCGCAACGGCCTTGCTCCACATTCTAGGATACTTTCCCTAGGCGATTTCGCACGAGCTTGCTGGAGAAGGCTGAAATTGCGTTTTCATCCCGAATTTACGGCTTCTTTAGAAGATGCATCGACAAACGTATGTCTTCCCCTACACATTCATGTTCCAAATCATTCTTTCTCTTACATGCATACAACTGTTTTCGGTTCTTTAAACGAAATAATCTTGAAAAAAAGAGAATAAAACATTTAAGAATTGAAATAGAGTAAGTGTCTTTACAAAAATCGTCCAATTTTCTCTTCCGTGTCTCAAGTAATATTTTTTCTCAGCTGAAATAAAAGTTGGCAGTCACTTCACTTCAAAACATTACAGAAATCGTCCCCATCATTCACCACTAGGTCCTATCGTGTCTTCACCACGCTGCTCGCGTTGTCGAGAGAAATTGGTCTTAAACATTCGCTCACGCCAGTTGTGTCAAAATAATCGCAGCAGCTTTCTCTTTGAGACGTTCCTGGCGCAACCCTGGCGGAAGATAAACACAAACTTTGTACTTTTTACGGCGAAAGCGCGCTCGCGCAGACGGCGACTTGAAACAGAGGAAAAAGAATCTCTGTGAAAATAAGGACATCAATCAATCTTTTATACGACCTATCTCCAGCCGCGTCGGAGCACCGGGACGGGCCGTCTTTCGGGGGAGTTAAGGACACTCGGCACGCCCCGTCCGGTCGCCCGTCCTCCTCCTCGCACTGTCTCGCGTCATTTGTCACTTAAGTAAGCGTCCTCTTCGGCGTAATCACTTACAAGGGCTTACCGGGCGCCGCGCGCCGTCTTCTCGCGAAGGCCGCCTGGTGCGGGAGGGCTTCCCCTCGAATGGAATTCAATCATCGAATTAATACGACGACGCGCGGTCTTTTCGGGACCCCTCTCCCCCCTCCCCAGTTTATCTTTCCAAGGTGTCATATTGAATAGCTTATGAGGAGCGTTAGCGCTATCTATATAGACCGCGCCCCAGTGGAGGAGGGCTGCTCGTATTTTTGCGACTAAATGGCCGTGAGAATCGCTGGAGCGCCGAGGGGTGGGGATCAGTGCAGGGGGAGGGGAGGGGAGGGGGGGGCGGGACAGGCGGGGAAGGAGACGTCTGCTGCAAGCGCCGAGGGGTTTCCCCCGCGCAGCCGTGAGGATCAAGTGCGCGATATTTTCTCTGAAATATATTGTCACGGAGGCGTTCTGTTATGTTGCCGCCGTCGCCGCGATGGGGGACAGGGCCGGGTCGGGCCGGGACTGGCGGCGTGCCGCTCCAGGCCGTGCACGCGCGCGCCCTGCCCCGCCCCCTTCCCTTCCCTACCGCCGCTCCCGCCACGCCATGCCCCGTCTCCACCCTCTCCACCTCCCTCTCCGCCTCAGCCCCGTCCCCGAACGCCCGCCCCGCACCAGTCCTGCATCCGCTCCGCTTTCGCCCCGCACCCGCCACGCCACGCCCCCTCCCCGCCACCCGCCCACCACGCCCCTCCCGCCACGCCACGCCCCTCCCCGCCGCGCCCCTCCCCGCCACGCCCCTCCCCGCCACGCCCCCCACCACGCCCTCCCGCCACGCCCCACCCCACCACGCCCATCCCGCCACGCCCCTCCCCGCCACACCCCGTCACGCCCATCCCCGCCACACCCTCCACTCCATAACACTCCCCGCCATGCCCCTCCCCGCCACGCCCCTTTCCGCCAGCCTCCCCACCACGTCCCCTCCTCGTCACGCCCCCTCCCCGCCACACTTCCTCCCCACCAGGCCCCCTCCCCGCCACGCTCCCTCCCCGCCACGACTCCTCCCCACCGCCACCACACCCCGCTCAGTGAATGCGCCCACCCGTACCAGCCCTGCATCTACCCCGCACCCGATCCGCATCCGATCCGCACCCGTTCCCACGCCGCCCAGCTCCCACCCCGCCCCCCTCCGTCCGCGCCTCCACCCAACGCCCGCCCCGCGCTGAAGTTTTGTAAGAATTGTGGAAACGACCAGAAACTTTTGCGTGGCGCGTGCGCTGATGGAGTTGGGGAGTTGTCCGCACCCTACAATTTGGAGTTATCAAGCGAAGACAGAAGATGGAATGAATGCAACGCAAAATGGCCGCGGGGAAACTTCTGCTTTCCGCGTGAGGAGGGAGGACGCTGATTTTCTTTCTAGGGAATTGTTGTGTTTTATGTATTCAACTTTATTTATGGATCGTAATGAAAAAAAAATATCAGCCTCGGATTTATTATGTGATTTACAGTGCAGAATTCCGATAAAGTTGTAAAGGTCGTTTAATTATACATAAATTAAGTGAAGTCGTAGGCTTATGCGGCCAGAGTCACGTAAATGATCTTGGCTGTCCGGGAGACGCCGCGTCGAAGGTCGTGTTGCCGCCGTTTCGACCATCTTTTCGTGGTCTTTCTCAGAAGGCTCGGCAAACCAGCCCTGAGGAAGACCACGAAAAGATGGTCGAAACATCGGCAAAACAGCCTTCGACGCGGCGTCCCCCGGACAGCCAAGATCATTTATATTCATAAATTACTTCAAAATAAAAGTATATTACACAATACTTAATGTATATATTTTTAATGCTATTTTTATGTTTCAGTATTACACATAAGTCGTTACGTTGATTTATACTGAACAAACTGTTGCGTACATTTGTTACTTAATTTATATTGAACACAACATTATAGTACATAATATAACATGGGTTTCTCAAGCAGATAGGCCACAATGCACTAACGTGATTCTCTTTATTGTGTGACAAAATAAAATACAATTTAGATAATTCCTGATATATTAAACGACTACAGACGAGTAATGACTGGGGTGAATAGCCTTAGCTGGACATCGAAATGTTATCTTGCTAAAAAATAGTAATATCTTCAGCGTACAGGCTGCGTATAGTCATCACATATAGTATGATTGCACACGAGAATTGGAAGAAACAGCAAATACATGTGCCCATACTTCTACGACTCTTGAGCATGTTCTTTTCTTGTGAATCGTACTTTAAAAATGTATTTTGACAGATAATTTAAGCCGAAAAATATGTTTTCCTTGAAAAGAATCCCTGGCAAACAACCTGTAATGGAACCAATCTTGCCGCATTACAAATCGCTAGGCAATTGAGGATCCGACTTGCGACCATATCTTCAACTCCACAAAGCCTCTCCCACTACCGAGCTGATCCGTAGTAAAATTACCCCTAGAGTACGGAATTGCCTGCCCACAACTCTTCAATGTCATCCCCGGCTGTCAAAGAAAACCCCTCGGAAACACCTTCACCAACTAAACAAGCCTTCTGCTCTGCGGGGAAAAGGGCATCTTGGCGACGCAACGTCAAGAAAATGCCGACTCCCCCTCGGCCTACGCAAAGCCGATGAAGGTGTGTGTGATCTTTCGCGCGTGCTTGCTTTAGCGTATCTGCCCCGTCACTTCGCAGCGCCGACCATTTTTGTCAGCCTTGTGCTAGTCCCTCCGGTCGCTCCCGCGGCCCAATTTGTTATCTCCGGGTGGCAGATACTCTGATGGATACACGCCCCTACCCCGCACACCCCGCTCCACGCCCCCCGTCCCCCACGCTCTCTCGACCGGCCTTCGTCGGTATCGGGCTCCGCACGACCGGCCTATGGGTTTATGACGCATAAAAATGGCGAGAATGGTTTTAAGGGGATGTTGTGGACGAATTTTCGGTCGCCAACGCGCGCGGCGAGGGTTTGGCAGGAAACACACCGCGCGCAAGGGGGCGGGGCGCGCGGGCGACGCCGATAGCGGAAAGCTCCGTGCCGCCCACGTCAGGGGACGGGCTGGCCTAGCGGGCATCTTGTGCACGCTCGCGGGCCGCGCTCAGGGCTTCGCATGCCTCCTGCGAAGAGCGGGATTCCGCAGGAGCAGAACGCAGAAATCGTCTCTTGCGCTTAGTTGATTTTTTCGTGTTTTCGGGCGCGTCAACTGCTCTGGTCATTATTGGCATGTTTTTTTTATTTCTCTCGGGAGATGGCGGTAATCTTGCCCCAATTGATGGCGAGATCCGGCGCCGACCTACCGAAGGCTAGTGGGGTTTCTCCCTAACCAGGACTCTCCCACCAGCGGGGCACCACCCCAGTCGGAACAAGCTCTAAGCTCCCGATCGGTCTCCCGGAATATGTAGTAGTGTAGTGCGTGTTAGTGTAAGTGTGAGTGTGTGTGAGGGGAGAGGATACGACAAGGAAGAGGGAAGAAAGATCGCGCGCGGTCCGTGGCCCATTTGCTAGAGTACTGCTCCGGCATTCACCTGGTGTTGATCGGAGAAACCACGGAAAACTACCAATCAGAGCAGCTGGCCACTAGAATTCTCCTCCAGACAGCGACTGAATTCGACCGAGCTGAAAAGCTAGTGTCGAAAATCCTGCCGCCGCCCCAGCCTAGTGGGCATCTTGTGCTCGCTCGCGGGCCGCGCTCAGGGCTTCGCATGCCTCCTGCGAAGAGCGGGATTCCGGACGCGGAAATCGTCTCTTGCGGAAAGAACTGGATGGCAATGGAAACGCTCGACACGTAACGACAGACGAAGTGGCTTTTTCGAGCTTTGCTGTGCAACTCGCGTTCGTTACTCATCGGGTTTTTGTTTTGCTTCAGCTCCGAGGAATTGGGGTGATAGCGTATTTAGTAATACAGCTTTTAGTAATCGTTCTGTTGTGTATAGACATTAAAAGAATATATTGGTTTTTTAGAAGGATTATTTGTAAAAGAAGAATGTCATAAATTGGCTTTCATTAGTAAAATAGTAGCTATTCGGTACATCTGTATTAAAATACTAAATATTCCAATATTAACGTTTCGTATCTCGTGGAACATTTCACCAGTATTGTGATATACCAAAGAACCACCAGACGACTGTAAGTGGTCAAGGGACATTTATAATTTAGTAGGGCAAAACCAGTCAGTGAGATATGAAAAGTACAGGTGGCATGGACCGACACCATACAGGTGGCAGAGACATTAACAATGAAAAAAAGAGGCAAACGAGACTAGAGAATTTGGAGATAAAGACGGAACGAAGGCTGAAGCTGCAAAAGAAGGGAAGATAGATGAACCCTATTCGGTATTCGGCGCCAGCTAGTTGTGAATATAAAGATAATATAAACTTTGTACAAAAAATAAGAACAACTGGAGGAAGAAAGAATTGTCACGGCGCCGGAGGACACGCATGAACGTCGAGAAAGAATAATGCGCGCCAAGAAATCAAGAAAGGCCCTTCAGATCAATATATATATATATATATATATATATATATATATATATATATATATATATATATATATCGATATGAATTAGTTCTTCTCTGCAAAGGTGCATGAAAGTGTTGGGAATTCAAAAATATAAGGCGAACATGTGTGCAATTCACAAATGGATGATACGAACTGGAAAATGAAGTGCATTTCTCAGCTTAAAAAAAAGCAGTTATATTTTACATCAAATCTTACGTTTTAATCATATTTTAGGCTACGGGGAGTAAAGCTTTCAATAAATTTTATTTTATTTTAAGTTCCTTAATGATCTTTTTCGTAAAACAATTAGTATTTGCAAAACTATTTCATTTCGTATTTGGTAAACGGAGTTATTTTTAATAATATTTTCTGAAATTGTGATACAGTGCTTAAATACATTTTATCGATGTAAAAACAAAAACAATGAGATTTATTTACCTTCATGCTGCTGAATTATTTAAATATCTTTATGGTGCTGAATCGTTTTTCTGTAACTTTTGTGATTTGAAACGAGAGGTATTGATTCAAACTGCTTTATTTCAGCAGATCGTTGGAAGGCCTGACGTGGAAGTTGATGATGAACTCTATTTCCGTAGCTTATGTAAGATATCTGTCTAAATTCCTAATGGAAGTGCCCATTGAAGTTTGTTTGGTTTACGAATAACTCATCCGGCCATCTGCTTCTACACGCCAGTTTCACACGGAAGAAGAAGTAAGGAGACAGGTTATATATAGCACTAACGCTGGCGGCAATCGAAGCACAGGTAGGAACGACGAGCAGTATAGACGTTTTGGTCTTTTATTTGATGCAGTCTGTGCGTGAACAAAGAAGCAAAATTCCTCTCAATTGTTTAATTATGTAATCGTAATTATAAGGTCATGAGTGTGAAATGAATTACTTTTTGGATTGCAGCGAATATTTTCTAATCGTTATAGATCTAAGGGATATTTTTTACAAAATATTTCTTTAGACAGTTACTGCACACGGTGCATAACTGAAAAACGTGAAAAAAAGTTTCGCAAAAGGGCTGAAAATTAAATTGTAAGCCGCTTTAACTCTCATGAATAATGCAGAAACTTAGTTTCGACATATTTTCTGGGACAATTATAACTATTTTATTTAGCAATTTAATCATTTAGACGAGCGAAGATGTGCTTTTTTTGTGAATTTTTAGCAAATAATTTCCATTTCGGAGTATAGTTGGTTACGATAGTTATGCTACAAGTCGTCGTATTTGCCAGAAGTTTTGGGCAAGAAAATAAAAAAATGGGACTAAATCTGCTTGTGTGGAAGTACATCCACTCCTTGAGCAACTAATTAGTTACATTTTACTCTACAAAAGTGCAATTTGATTCTAAATATGATCTCACCTTTTATTGTATCCATTTGTATATATTTTCTTTCTGAAAGGTTGGAAAATGACTTTTAAAAAACTGATCATGTATTATTTAATTACAGTTATTATCATAAAATAACCCACAGCAATATTAAACTTTGTCCTTAGTAATATAAAGTGTCCTGAAGAGGTTAGAAATCTTTGAAATTTACTAACTTTAGATATTAAGGTGTTCACAAAGATTCTTTTATTATTCCATGAAAAAATGGACTATAACTTTCCCTATTCATACTGTTCAGAAAAATTGTTAGTTTATTCAGATAACATAATATATTAATGTCTTTTGTCGAGTCGCATGGATATGCGGTTAGTATGATAATTCGTATACCATTTGAGTCTCAGAAATAAAAGAAGGGCACTCTAAAAATCTGAAAGGCGCACCCATAGACACACCTTTTTTTCCTCCACGTTCAATGACTAAACCCCTCAGTGATTCTCTGGCTGTGTAATGGCGTTTCTAGTGGCTTTCGCTTGCAGTTAAAAAGCCCCGCTCTCTTTGTGGGTGGGACACAAATGCCGCCTGCCCACTCGGAACACATTTGGGACCTTTTATTTCATAATTGCCGCAGTTCCCTGAAACCGTGCGTACGTACTGTGTGCGCTCTCTATGGATTTCTCGGCGGCGTAACCTGCATCAGGACGATTTTCCAGTGGACGGATGTGCGAGTGCAGGAGGCCAATGAAATAATGAAAAGGGGTTTAGCCAGCGTGCCGTACCCTGCTCGCAGAATATGACCCCCCCCCCCATCTTTCGAGAGCGTTACGGAGAATAGGGGAATGGCAAATGGACGCTTGAAAACTCACGTGATTTTTTGACGTTTCAAATTTTCAGATTTATTTGGCGAGTAAATTCGTTATTCATACCGTGAACAAAGTTTTCTCTGACATTTTTTGAACAGATGTGCTACTACAGATTGTTCAAAAGAGGTTTTCATCAATTTTTTTTATTCGAGGAGCTCTCTCAGTGACCACTACTCACAACGAAGATGCTATTTTTATGTCTAGGATTTTGATATTAGGTTTGTGTTCTAAATAAAAGCTCTTTCACTTTCTATGTGCAATACTAGAGTATGATAAGTCCAATGATTAGTAAATTCAATTGTTTTTCGAAAAATAAATCATTAATGAGTATCAATAAAATAATGACTTTTATTATAACAAAATCCAAAAATTGCGTTAGGTGTTCACACAATAGTTACTACGAATATCGGGTGTGACTTACATAGCTCAGAATAAACGCAAATACAGTAATGCTTGCCCAATGCGCAACATGTATAATGTGGAAGTCTGTCAAATGTGAACATAAATCTCGGTCCTGCCAAAGGTAAATTCCGTAGTATTACATTGCATAATGTGGAATCTTGTCTATTACGGAAAAATTCTGGTTCTTTGAGAATCCGCTTTGAGCACGTTTTACTGTACGTAGTACTGTCAATTGTTTAACGTTTACAAAAGTCGTTTTCATTTCACTTTGACTTTATACCCTGAAGTACATTTTCGTATTTTAACAAAAAAAATGAAAAATGTAAAATTTTATTAGAATTCCGATTCAGACTCAAGAATGCTTATATTTCATCTTACCTTCTCTAAGGACCACGAGGAACCTGAAAGAACACAGTTTTACAAAGTACCCTCAACCATTTACCCTTATAGAACGTGGAAACCCCTAAAATATGAAATCAATCTAATTGATTTATATAATAGAATTTGTATAATATAATTTAAATAACAGATTTATATAATAATTTAAGTCGAAAGTTGTTTCTTGATATTTTATTAAAAACAAACATTAAATGGCTGATGTTTGTTAAAATAGAAAATTTAGGTCTTTTAAATAATACCCAAAAGATCACGGACTCACATTCTTATCTGTGCCTCACCTTACACACACACACACGCGCACGCACGCACACACACGTACACACATACACACAGCGTTTCATGACGTCTTCAACCCCAATTATAACTCCTATCGCACATGACCTGCTAAAATACCCTCTAAAAGCAAAAATGTATCCCAAATTTATGCCACATTCTTATCTCTGCCTCACCTCACACACACGCGCACAACCACGCACACACACGCGCGCACGCACGCACACACACACACGCGCGCGCGCACACACACAGCGTTTCATGCTGTCTTCTACCCCCAATTATAACTCCTATCACACATGACCTGCTAAAATGCCCTCTAAAAGCAAAAATTTATCCAAAATTTATCCCACATTGTTATCTCTACCTCTCCTTACACATACACACGCGCGCACACCCACGCACACACACGTGCGCACACACACGTGCGTACACACACACAGCGTTTCGTGCTGTCTTCAACCCCCAATTGTAACTCCTATTACAGATGACCTGCGAAAACACCCTCCAAAATCAAAAATTTATTCCAAATCTGAATGAGGGAAACCACTAATCTGGCAACACTGTCAGAATCAGCCTAAGCCCTAAGGCCGCTGGCCGCCTCGCCGGGGAGGCCCCTGTTTCGAGAGCAGCGTCTCTTTAACGGCATCCTCGAGGGCGGAGGCGGCGGGGAAAGGTCGCTCGCAGGGTTATATAACTCCGTAATGAACCTCATATGGCGACGGCAGGGTATCGAACGCAGGCCAGGGAGCCCCTGTCTGCCTGGCAGGCAGGCGGCGCTGGCGGCCGGAGGCACCGGCTCCGGGGGCCTCCGGAGACACAGGCGCGCCGCGCCGCGCCGGCCTTCGATTCCCTCCCCCGACCGCCCCTCCCCCCCCCTCGGGCGAGGTTCCGCCCTTATTTGAAACTTGGGCCACAAAGACGAGTGACTCGAGCCCAGGATGTGTTTTTATAGACTGCTGGAAGCGCTGTTCACTTAAACAACTTCTCTTATGTAGAAATTATAAATTGCCGAGCATTTGTTGTAATACTTGCTTTTGTAAACCAGCATTATAAACAACCCTTTTCCATTACTAAAATCGTTCAAAATAGGGTATATTATGGTACGAATCATTACGTCATCGCTATTTCTGCCAGAAATATGAGTCATCACTGACATAATAGTCACAGTCCCCATTTATCATCAGTAATGGAGTATAAAGAAGGCAGTGGAACCATGTGAATAGATTCTGTGTTCGCAGTAAAATCAAATATATTGTGAAAAAACTTTCACTTTAAAAATATAATTTATTAACTTATTACCACTTTAAAATTACATGTTGCAGTTTATTCGGTAATATTTAACAATAATAACAAACAACATCTAATTAGCTTTTATGAATATAAATATTAATAATACACATGGATAAATTTGTCAAAGACACTCAAGAAGATGTATTTCATTCCAAAGTGCTTATTGTTTCTTTAGTTTCTGCACTAACCAATACCTTGTTGCAATGGAAATCTTATTAGTGACTGATTCTTGAATGTAAGATTCAGCTACATTTAAAGATCGCCACCCTGCGTGACTTGTAAGTGCAGTAATATTACCATCATTGTCGGCTAAAAGCATCACGGATGTCCTCTTAAACGAACACATTTACACATTGCCTTTAATTTTGAATATGTCCACTATAAGATAGACGCTTTACATGCTGTGGACTTAATGTTTAAAGAATCATGCATCATAACTACCGTTTTTATTCTAGCATGTGCATTGTAGTAACTTATCCAACCTAGTCTGACAGATAGGAAAGAACAACAGTCTCGCATACAAAATTTGCATATTTTATATCCATCCAGCATTCATTTTCTGCTTTTGCACCTTCTTCCAGAATTTCTTTTGGCAAATAATCCATAATGTTTGAAACGTAACTTTCAACCTAATTGCAATTTGTAAACAAATTAGTTGCTAAGGTGGCATTCATGACGTCACAACATGAAAACATTATATACAATTATTTAAAGATCCAATATTGAGGAATAGACTATTTTAAGAAAGAAATATCTAGCTTCCTGCATTGAAGATGTAGAAAATATTTGAAAACAGGTTGACCGTTTACAATTATCGATATTTCAGAGATTTAAATGAGAATCAGAGTTGTATCATATTTATAATCGCACTTTGTTCTATTCAACCATAAAAAATTAAAGACAAATTTTTCTACCAACTTTTGAGCAATTTTTTAAATTACTCAGTGCTTCATGTAAATGATCCCAAAATTAAAAGATCACGTTTTAATCGCAGATCTTCAATTATGCCTAATCGATTGAAAATATTTTCATTATGGAGAAAATGCTATGGAAGATTTGCTATGGAATGGCGCTACTGATGCTTTTGTAAAAGCCGAAAAAAAAACTTTTATTAAAACACTTTTCCAGTATTATATCTCTCAAAACTTATATTTCCGACAAAATCTTCTCATCCAGTTGTGCTCAACATTATTTCTTTCTGTATTTTACGTTCTCCGTCAGAAATATTGTACTAGAAATGAACATGACTATAGTGAACAAGTTAATAAAAACTAACAACAAAAATGCAGGAAGAAGAAATTAAAAAGAAGTAGGAAATGAAGAAAGAGATCATGGAGACGAAGAAAATAAGAAATAAAGACGAAGGGGTAATGAATTTTGTGCATTCCTGTACTTATTATTCATTCCGTGCAGATCATTAATTTTAGAATATTCCGAATCACAATGTCTTTGAAAGCTATATTTAATATCTGTGAATTTCTAATGAGCTTTGGAACTAAAATTGGGATCTCTCATGAAATAATGGCTCAAAAAAAAACGGTGAAATACATAAACATGAGAACCCGACGAAAACCTACGTCGTGTCCGCTTTGACCACTACAACTTTCACTAATTATTTCGAAAGCCTTTACTTCTTTTTTAATGATCTAAAACGTACTTGTACATATGGTCTGCAAAAACCACAGAAAAATCCTTGAAAAGTTCGCCCTGGCCACTTCCCCTGGAAGCTGCAACCAATGTGGCAGACGCACACACAGTGGCGAAAAGCCCTGCCTCTCTGCGGGCTCGCGTTATCTGGTGCCGCGCTGATCTGCAGCTCCCGACAACCCTGTGACAGGCACTGGCGAAAAGCACAGCCGAGAAATCGTTGGGGCTCGCCCGCTGCCGGCGACATTTCTATGAATATTAATGGAGTGTCTATTACTGATATTCAAATATTGTTACAAAACGGTACTGCGCGGATCTATTATCTGCCAATTTATAATTTGTAACAGGCCTATACGAGCAAAAACGTCACAATATTATTCATTGCGTCACAGATTAATGAAGAACGGTTTGTTCAAATTGATTTTCGAACTGGGTAATGCGACATTAATTCACAAGTGTGTGATGTATTTCGTTGTCGATTAGAATATTTGTGGACGTTGTATTTGGTATTGGAAATGGACATTTTCATGTTGCAACAACGCCACGTTTGTTTATCGCTTTGCAGTTTTTGGAATGTGAAAATGAACTTCTTTAAACCACCGAATGGGTTGAGCTATTTAATTTTCTATCACATTTCATGCGCTTTGAGAAACTATTGGTAGACGTATTAGACAAATACTTCGAATTAACGTCTTATACAAATAAGCAGGAAATATACGTAAGCCTCAAACATATTAAATGTTCAGATTTCACATAAGTTGCATATATATTAAATTTATTTTAAAATATATAATAACTCTTCAAGGAGAAAAAATGTGAACCCATCTGAATTTTGTTTTTAAGGCCCAAATATTTTAGTACTTTTAGTTGTTCGCAGAAACCTTAGAACTGTGTATGGTGCCAAATATGACAATTTTTTCAAATAACAAAACATTTATTTTAGCTATTACACTTTTATTTTACCAAAAACAAGAACATTAGGTAATGTGGAATTACGATGTAGATAGTTGAGCGGATTAAGTAAACAAAAACTTAGTCATATTTTTCAAACCGTTTGTTTGTTTCATTTGAAGTAATTGTAGAAGAACTTTTCAATTTTTGAGCATCTGTTATGTATAATTTTTTATTACTGTCGTCACAAAAGGTTAAAGACAACAGCTGGTGAATCGGAGTGCCGAAAATCCGAAAGGAAACATCGCGCATCAAATGTTTCTCTCGGTATGACCCTTTATATCTTGGCTTCTGCCGATACGTCATCAGCAAGTCAAGTTGTTCCCACTGGCGCTCTCGAAAGTCCCCTCTCGAGCGACGATCGAGGTTTACGCGAACGTGACCCTCAGGGCGGAGAGCACTTGAGCCCAATCCGCCCGACCGCCCGCCCGCCCGCCCGCCCGACCGCGCCGCGCGGGGGCGAGAGGTGGCGATGGCGGCGGGGGGCGTCTGCCAGGGTCGGGCGGGGTATTGACCTCGCGGAGAGGGAAGAGGAGAGGCACAGGAAGGAGCAGGAGAAGGAAGGGAGGCAGAAGAGAAAGAGAAGAGAGACTGGAAGGGGGAGAGTGAGAGGCTCTGGCGACGTGACGAAATGCAAAGAGCGTCGGCGCCGCCTCATAATACCGGGCATAGCACGCATGCCTCGGGCTCCCGCTGAATTGTGTGGTCGGCTGCCAGCCTGCCTGCCTGCCGCCCCCGCCTCGGGCCCGCATCTGCCACGCCCCTCCCCCACCCCCACCCGCCACCCAGCTGCCTGCCAGGGTTGCCACCGGCGGCGATGGGCAGAGCCGGCCCGGTCCGAGCACCTGCAGCCGACGGCGAACGCTGCAAGTCAACGCCCTGCAAAATGTAGAGGTTCTCGGGCAAGATTGTGTGCAGCCGGCGTTTTGCCGTTTTTAGAAAGGGCCGCACGAGGAATGCACTGCTCGGGGTTTTATTATCTCGCGACTCAGCTTCTTGGTCGTGTTTTATCTGAAATAACGAAGAATAAGTATCAGAGCAGTGCGGAAAATTCTCTGGGGAATTTCAAAGCACTGTAGGTGTTAAGCTTCAAGTAGTAAAAGTATTTTGGTACATAAAATGGATATATTATGTGAATATTAAAGATTACACATCGGTAATTTATATTTTTTTATTTGTTTGCTTTAAGCCTTACTTTTAAATGAGATTAATCATAATAATTAAAAGCTATTTTGTTCTAGAATTTTTCTGAAAAAATAATTGTACTTATTTTCAAGAAATATATTATTTTTCTTCCTAAATTATGTGTACTTTCCGGAATCTGAAATTATTTATCTTCTAT
This sequence comes from Teleogryllus occipitalis, assembly GCA_011170035.1. Taxonomy (NCBI): domain Eukaryota; kingdom Metazoa; phylum Arthropoda; class Insecta; order Orthoptera; family Gryllidae; genus Teleogryllus; species Teleogryllus occipitalis. The sequence goes on along the minus strand of BLKR01004897.1, from coordinate 35,692 downwards.
GAAATAAAGCGTTTATAGGTTGAATGAGAAGCACTTTATGATTAATTAATGAAAAACATCCCTCCACCGCTGTGTTTGTGTGCAAACACCATGAGGGAGGCACTAAAGGGAACAAGCGACTGAAGCGCAAAGACAGTAGCCTCACCTGACGCTTGCCGAGTCGGCAAGCAACGGGCGCGGAGCGCGTGCACGTGTCAGCGGGGAATTGCTAATACGACACACCGTCCGCGCTCTCCCTTCACTCACACGCACACACAGCACACGCTCACGCGGGTCGCACTCCCAACACACATCGAGACGCAACACACACTTCCAAGAGCGTGCGCTCAAATACTAACGGAGAATCGCTTGTGTGCGCCGCACACCCTCTTTCTCTAACACGCGTGTGTGTACACTCTCGTACACATTCGCGTAGACATGTACGTAGATGCGTGTACAACCACTCAACGCGTACGCGCGCGCTCGCGCACGCGAAGGTTGCGTCAGACACGAACACAGTAGCGCGCGCACACATATAGGTACGCCCGTACGTAAGCGCTCACGCACACACACACACGTCGACGCCTCTCGACTTCTCCCGGCCTGCAGATTGCTCCCGTGACCGAGCCCGCGCCTTGCGATGCACGAGCGGACTTCAAAGGCACACGCAGGTGCACAGGGCGCTGTCGCGAGGTGGAGTGGGGTGGAGGGAGAGAGAGGGAAGCGGGACAGGGCAGAAGAGAGGGTGAGGGAGAGGGTAGGGGAAGGGTGGGGAAGAAAGATCAGAGGTGGAGAGATATTGAGCGGAGCGGGGCAAGGCAAGCGGGGAGGAATGAAGGAGAGGGTAGGGGAAGGGAGGGGCGGAGTGGGGCGGGGAAGAACAAGCAGGAGTGAGGCGAGGCGGGGCGGGTACGGGGTGTGGCGGCACGGGACGGGGCTGGGTGAAGCGGGGCCGGGCAGAGAGAGATCGAGCGGAGCGGGGTAGGGCAGGCGGGGAGGAGTGAGGGAGAGGGTAGGGGAAGGGAGGGGCGGGGAAGAACGGGCAGTAGCGAGGCGGAGCGGGACGGGTCAGGGTAAAGCGGGCCCGGGCGGAGAGAGATCGAGGGTAGCGGGGCAGGGCAGGCGGGGAGGAGTGAAGGAGAGGGTAGGGTAATAGAGGGGCGGTGTGGAGGCGGGGAAGAACAAGCAGGAGAGAGGCGAGGCGGGGCTGGTAAGGGGTGCGTGCGGCTGGACGGGACGGGGCTGGGTAAAACGGGGCCGGGCAGAGAGAGATCGAGCAGAGCGGGGTAGGGCAGGCGGGGAGGAGTGAGGGAGAGGGTATGGGAAGGGAGGGGCGGGGAAGCACGGACAGGAGCGGGGCGGGGCGGGACGGGGCAGGGTGAAGCGGGGTCGGGCGGAGAGAGATCGAGCGGAGCGGAGCGGGGTAGGGCAGGCGGGGAGGACTGAGGAAGAGGGTAGGGGAAGGGAGGGACGGAGTTCGGTGGGGAAGAACGGGCAGGAGCGGGGCGGGGCGGGACGGGGCAGGATGAAGCGGGGTCGGGCGGAGAGAGATCGAGGGGAGCGGGGCAGGGCAGCCGGGGAGGAGTAAGGGGTAGGTAGGGGCGGGAAGGGAGAGTGGGGGAGAGGAGCGGAGCGGGACGGGGTAGAGTGAAGTGGGGCCTAGCTGTGTCAGGACGGGGCGGGGAAATCCAGAGTGGAACGGAGCATGGCCAACTGGGGTGGAGAGGGTGTGATGGCACGGGTCAAAAGTAACGGACTTCAGAGGCCCGCATTCGAAATTACGCCCAGGTTCCCGGGCTGAGGAGAGGCATGCAGCGACTAGCCTACCACCTTTTCCTTCGCCTCCATGCCTCTCCTTTTCGGAAAGGAAAAACGCAGATTTGAATGTTAAAACGCGTCATGGGTCGCGGGTCTTTGGCTAACGGCGAAGAAGTCATGCATTCTGGGTGACCTGGAAAAAAAGGTCGCCTTCTTGAAAAATGTATTTCTAAAGTTGTAAGGATTCGGAGAGAGAGCTCTGACGCCTACTTTGTGGTGGTGCTGGCGCCCGTGGTTTTGCTGGTCTACCTTTCTTGGTTTCATTTTTAGTTGAAATGATACAAGGCGTTGTCATTACCAACAATACTTGTATTGACAACGCCTTGTATCGTTTCAATTATGTAGAAGCCAACGACATTTGACCAGTAAACCAATATTCATTTTTAGTGTTATTTTGTACATCTGCAGTACGTTTTCTCAGAAAATTTTATTCTCTTGTCACAACTGTATTTTGGGATTAAAAAATGTACAGAAGTTGTATTCAAATGGAAAGTCTCAATATGCTTAATTAATTTTTGTAACGTAGTTAACCATTGAAATAAAAATAATTGTGATGACTTTTAATTTTGTTGTTTAAAAATAATAATGATTTTAAAAAAATAAAAATTGTGGAAATATTCAGGTATTACTTTCCTCTGTTTTAAAGATTTTTTCAACGGTTTTTGAACCAAATAATATGATTTTTTTTGTTTTCAAAATTCATACAGTTCTTAAATGTAAAATTTTCTTACTGTGCGGTTTAAAAGACGTCATGTGAATCATCTTTCTACAGAATAAAAACAATATTTGAAAAACAAAGCAAACAAAAATAATATCAATATCGGTTAACAATACACTATCCAGAATATTCAATGTTATTACCAGAAAATATTACAAGCAAGAGTATTATGTAAGAAGCATGTACGACATATTCTTCGTAATCTTATTGTGGATGGTGAACACTTATCTTCTCTCTCGTACAGCATTTTCCCAAGCCATGCTATTCCTGTTCTTTCTCGAGTTAGAACAACGTAATCGTTTCATCGGATCATTTGCGCAAAATAAGAGTAGATTGCGGTACTTATTTATGCACGTTAGCGCAGGGCGCAGGGAGCAGTGAGCATGGCCTTACCCGGCGGGTCGTAGCCCTTGCTGGGACGCTTTGTAAACGCGCGACTAAAGGTCGCATAATTGTACGGCGCAGCCTTGTAATTCACAGTTACGGCCGGTTTTAAATATGTAACGGTAATGTTCGGAGCTCTCGAGCACGGAGCAAACAGTAAGGGCGGTGGTGTTAGACACAGCGGCGATGGTGGGGGCGGTTGAGATGACGACGGCAGCAATCTCTGGTAAACAGCACCAGGGCTTCCCTGGGCAGTGCTCATATGAGTGTGCTACGCGTGGCGCAAAAACTCAACGAATGATGATCGAACAGAACCGACGCTCTACTCGATCACAATGTTTCTGCTCTTCTTGTCAGTGACGACGTCTGTTTCTCGGTTTTATTACACGGATCAAAGAGAAGTGTCATTGCCGTTTGTTGGTATCTGCATTTCTCATTTTTCCTTATGTGTTACATTTGCTTAGCTATTCTATATTTGTATTGTTGCCTCCGAAGTTGTTCAGTAACGTAGTTCGTATACTTTCAGGAAGCAAACATTAATCGATGAATGCTGTTGCAGGACTGAAGGTCTTTGTGATTGAAATATTACGAAACACATTACGAAAATACGAATACATTTTTTAAATCTTATAATTTTCGGTCATCATTGAAAACTTATGACTTTATCAAGATGGAATTGAATTATTCTTTCATAAGTCCATTATTTTTCTTCTCGCTGAATCCATCCATTCTTTCTGATTACTCATAACTATTTTAATTTTATTTATCACGAGGTTAAAAATCTTCGTGTTGTTTGTGGTTTCTTATTTATGATGATGTATTATGTGAAAGAGTTCAGATATTTCGTATAAAATGTAATTACATTTATGACCATAAATTTAATTTTATTAAACAACATGATTGTTCTTTCTGTTTTCATGAAAGTTAACTCGTTTGAACAGTGATATGAGATCAATTTGGCATTTTTCATTTTTACATTTTGTTAACTGTCAAATATGTAATAATTTTTGTATCTTGTCTTTAATATTAAACTTTTTTATTATTTTTCAGGTAAGGTGATCGTGACATCACTGTTACTTCCTAATGGTAATCAAGCTAACTGCTTCACTGTTACTTCCTAATGGTAAGCCAATGCACAGGTATTGATTCAACTTTCTGAGAGAAGTCCTAAATAAGAAATTGAATCATCCTTGTATTAGCTAATATGCACTTCTTTATTACTAAGTACCTCTACATTACTCTCTTTATAAAAAAGTCAATTCTCAGTATTAATTTTGTGTTCAACACTTTCTTCTTATTTTCAATAGTTCAATTTAGCAGTTATTGTTTTATTGAAAAAAGTAACAGAACACATAGAATATGTTATTTAAGATCTCGATAAGTATGTCATGGTCGTCAATGGAATTCAATGAACAAAGTTCTTCACAAATATAAATAACTTTCGCATACACATTTTATTTGTTTTGATTGGTCATTTATTGACACGTAAAACAATTTATTTGTTTATACTTTCATGTAAAGTAAATCTATAGGGTTATTGGTGATCTAATAATAATGTTTCATTAATTTGAGATAGATTATAGCATTAAATAATATCATAAAATATAATTTTGATTCATGAAGCAAAATTGTAATATTTTTACAATTTTTAGACATTAGTTTTTGTTGTTTTCTTCAAATTTTCAGTTATTTTTAACTTTCATGTTTGTTGCCCTGGCCATCAAAATGTAGTGTTTAACAAATTGTGACAATAATTGAAATATTCCATCAAGATCATATCTAAAAAACGTGTAAGGGAGTTTTATAACTACGCTTCGAATGTTTATTGCCATTCTTGGTTGTCTTGTGTATTGAAATGTGTGTAATGAAATGAAATGAGTTTTTTAAATGAGTGATTTGTCGACAAATAATATTTTTAGAGTTGAAAATAAAATGTGAGTGAAAATTTATAACATCTTAATGTAAAAATAAGGAACATTGGAAGTATTAAATTTATGTTCTTTCTTGCAAAATAACATTTTCAGAACTTTTTAATATATGAATCAAAAATTCAAGGAAACAACCTGTACTCTGTTTGGTAGAGGTGATGTACTAAACATGCTTAGTATGAGTATAAATGGTTTATCAGCTCTTTTATGATAACATTTGCTAATTATTCATGTATTTTGAATTACAAATGTAATGTTATTCGTATCTTAATTGAAAGACATTGTACGTTCTATATTAAGTGCAGTCATTTACTTCTAAATGTATCAGTTGTGAATGGCTACTTGACAGACTGTTGTGCAGATTCTATACATTACATTTGAATTATTATTTAAGTTACAAAAATAACTCTATTTTTTTAAACAATGTGGTCGAAAACCTATGGAATTAGAGTCAATATAATTGTCACATTTATACAAAAAGCACTTACTTAACATGCATTTATATTTGTTGAAGGTATTACTTTTCACACCAAAAATGATGTCAAATCATTCGTTGGCGTTGTTTCTCTGACGCATGTTATTGTCTTCTTAAAATTTCTTACTTTGCTTGTCTATTTGTTGCACGGTATGGAGACCTGATAAATTGCCTTGAATCCGTCTATGGCGAAGGATCCTATCTCGAAAGTAGAATTTAAATTGACAATTTTATGCGAGAAGCAAATGTAGCGTGCACGTGATAAATTTCTGCTATTAATCTCCCTTCACTGCGGCGTCTGCAGCGCAGAGAGAAGCAGCGAAGTAACAACATCATATTACAAATTCTCATTACCCGGCCGCTTCAGTACGCGATATTAGTGGTCACGCCTCAGGGAGAAATGCATGCTAATATATAACAGCCGTCCTAATACACTGGAGAGGAGAAGCGTGCCGTGCCGTTGAAACTGGGTTAACGCAAAAGGAGGGTCTCATTAATTGTTTTAATTGTTTTACTTTCCCCCTACGGCTGGCGATCACGGTTGGTTCTGCGGACGACCGATCGGCAGGGCGGAGTACGCGGTGCGGATGGGGGCGTGGCAGGACGGAACGGGTGAAGGCGGGGCGGGGCGGGGCAGAGTCTAGGGGTGGGTGGGGTGCGGTGGGCCGGGGCAGGAGTGGGACGGGGCGGGGTGGGCCGGGGAGGGGTGGGCTGAAAGCTAAGCGGGCCGGGGCGGGGTGAGTATGGGACGGGGAAGAGCCGGGGAGGCGGGCGGGATGTGACGGGAGCGGGGTGGGGACGGGGAGTGGCAAGGGCGGGTCGGGGTGTGCCGGGGAGGGGTGGGGTGAAAGCGAAGCGGGTCGGGGTGGGGTGAGGGCTGGGCGGGACAGAGCCGGGGGGAATGGGTTGGGCGGGGGCGGAGTGGGACGGAAGAGGGGTGGGGACGGGGAGTGGCAAGGGCGGCGCGGAGTGGGTCGGGGAGGGGGTGAGGGTGAAAGCGAAGCGGAGTTGGGGCGGGGTAAGGGCTGGGCGGGGAAGAGCCGGGAGGTGAGTGGGGCAGGGTGGAATGAAACAGGGAGTTGGGTGGGCACAGGAAGTGGCGAAGCGGGGGCGAGGTGGGTCCGGGGAGGGTGGGATGGGGAGGGGGTGGGGACGGAGCGTGGTGAGACCAGCAGGGGTGGGCCGAGGAGGGGTGGGGTGAAGACAGGGCGGGGAAGATCTGGGGGATGGTTGTAGCGTAGGCGGGGGTGGGACAGGTAGAGGTTGGGGCGGGGAGTGGCAAGGGCGGCGCGGAGTGGGTCGGGGAGGGTGAGGTGAAAGCGAAGCGGGTTGGGGCGGGATAAGGGCTGGGCGGGGAAGAGCCGGGGGGTGAGTGGGGCGGGGGCGGAATGAAACGGGAGAGGGGTGGGCACAGGAAGTGGCAAGCGCGGGGCGAGGTGAGTCGGGGAGGGGTGGGATGGGGGGGGGGACAGAGCGTGGTGAGACCAGCAAGGGGTGGGCCGGGGAGGGGTGGGGTGAAGACGGGGCGGGGAAGATCTGGGGGATGGTTGTAGCGTAGGCGGGGTGGGACGGGCAGAGGTTGGGGCGGGGAGTGGCAAGGGCGGGGCGGGGTGGGTCGGGGAAGGGTGTGGCGAAAGCGAAGCGGGACGGCGCGGGATGAGGACTGGGTGGGGCGGGCGCGGAGGCGGGATGGGGCGGGCTGTTGGACGCGGGGAAAGAGTCCTGGACCACCCCCTTCACGCGGCGAGCCGCAGCCTGAAGCGTTCACGATCCGCCCGCCGCCGCGTGCAAGAGATCGGAACAGCTGCGGGGAATGGCGTCCTCGGGGAAACTGCCAGAGGGAAGTACGTAAGGTCGATTTTTTCTTGGGTAAGACACAAACGCCGAATTTCTTTCTCGAGCGAAAGCACTGGTCAGCTTCGTTGAGTTTCTTACTACGCTATTAATTACATAGCATATGAGCTGTCAAGAATGTCTGTATACATGCTTCTGCTATTCACTATACAAGGCAGCGAATTTGATTGTTTCTAGTAAAATTGTTTGCGCTTATCTTGTCTAGCCTCTATTATTTAAGAAGCAACGAATTGGCTCTTACATTTAAATTATATACAAAAAGCTTTCAGAGAGACTATTGTATAACTAGAAGCATTTCTTGTTTAAATTTTTCTGATGACATATACAATTACTTCAGTTCTAATCTGATTCTATTGAACTCATTTTAGAGATAAAGAAAGAAGTTAGCCCCGAACCATCTTTTTCCCACCTGCAGATTCAAACTGCCCCAGATTCGCACAGTCTCTGGGGCCCCGTGAGCGCGCGTGACGTTCGGGGACCGTTCCGCCCCAGACGCCAGGGCTGCAAGTCGGAGATCATCAATTGCGAGATATCTGGAGTCGCGTGCCTTAATTAAATCATGGTGCGCCCGCCGCCATGGCGGAGGCGGGGCTGGGCCGGGCTGCGAGCGACCGCGGTGGAGGAGGCGATCGGCCGCTTGGGGCACTGCGGAAGCCCTCGGATCGATGTCCGGCCCCTCGCCCTTGATTAAACTTGTGAACGCAGCGCGGCGCGCAGCCTCCCTCCCCTGCTCTCCCACGCCCCTCACCCCCCACGCCCCTCTCCCCGATCTCTCCTCGCCCCTTCCTACCCAGATCTCTTCCCTCGCACGCCCGTCACCTCCCCCGAAGCCCTCTTCCACGCCCCTGCCTCCCCACACGCCCTTCCCTCCCCCACGCCTCTCCTTCCCCCACGTCACCCCCTCACCAAGCCCCTCCCTCCCCACCCCCTCCTTCCCCACCCGCTCCCTCCCCCCCCCTCCCTCCCCACCCGTCCCTCCCCACCCTCTCCCTCCCCACCCTCTCTCTCCCCTCCCCACCCTCTCCCTCTCCACCCTCTCCCTCACCACCCTCTCCCTCCCCACCCCCTCCCTCTCACACACCCCTCCATCCCAGCCTCCCCTCCTCCCCGCGCCATCCTTCTCCTCGCCCACACTCCTCCCTCCCCCACGCCTCTACCTCCCCCACGCCTCTCCCTCCCCCACGCCTCTATCTCCCACTACTCCCTTCCCACGCCCCCTCCTCCCACGCCCTTCCCTCCTCCTACACCCCTCCCCTCCTCCCACGCCCCTCCTTCAACCAGGTCCCTCCTCCCCCACGCCCCTCCCTTCACCACGCCCCTTCCCCTTACACCCCTCTCTCCTCAGATCCCATCCCCCTCGTACCCCTCTCCCCTCATGCCCCTCCCCTCTCACATCACTTCCCCTCCACGCGCCTTCCTACCCTACCCTGCCACTTCCATCCCCCCACCCCTCACTACTCAACTCATCAGGCTCTATCCCGCCTCTCTACCCGTGCACCGGGTATCCCTCCTCTCCTTCGGCTGGCTCCAGCCCCGCACACACCGCTCCGCGGCGCGTCACTGCTCTTAGATGTCGATTCTGCTCTTCCACTCTACACCGCCTCATCTGCTCGTCGGCTGCTGCTCCGCGTGCTGCTTTGGATTGCGTACCGTTTTTTGCCTTCATTTGGCTTCAAATTCTCTTCTTATGAATTTCCCCCACGTTTTAGTTTTTTATAACCTTATTTTTTCTTATATTTTTCCTAGGAATTACGACTAGATGTCCTCTTTTACGCTCTCCTCTTTTTTTCTCTTTCTAACACTTCCCTCTTTTTACCCACATGATCGTTCTATTCTTGTACCTGATTCTGTGTTTCATATTCTTTAGATGGACCTTTTCTTTCCGGCTTAACTTTTATTTACTACACACCCTAGATTTGCAACCGACGTTTCATAACCTGGACCTACAATACACCGAATACTGCATCCGAATCACATCGTACGTACACTCTTATTTTGCTTCTTTGTCCATTAAATATTTTTCTCTCTGTAACTTAATATCTTTAATTTTACTTTTGAGATTTCATTTTGTGCTCCTATTTTTTCTCTTTCCCTCACCCAGCCCTACTGCGCTCGCTCTTTCAGCTTCCACCTCCCTTCTTCGTTCAACTGCTGCGCTAACTCGCGAGCTCTCGAAATCTGCAGCGAGAGCGAGATTAGATTCGAAGTTTGTAAAATGCTCCGCGCGCGATCCAAGCGCGGACTTTGCCAACTACGATCGGTGAATATCAAGAGCGCATAGCTGCGCGTCATTAGAGCTGCACGCGAGGCCTCGAGACCTCCTTCCTTGCTGCCTCGCCCGCAATGTCGACCGCTCCGAGGAACCCCCAGTGTCTGCATCCGAAGCTCTTCGGCTCTCGTGTACATCACCACCAATTTGAATGCGAAATTCTAAAAAAGAATCAAGGAAAATCATGAGAAATAGGAATATTGGATATATGAATAAATAAAACAAATTTAATTACTGGATGTAAAGGGCTGTTGAGATTTTGCTTTGAAATCGTATCATGAACACTACCTTTTTTTTTCCTAGGGCTTTTATCCAGCCGACAGCCGGTTGCCCTTTACGTCCCGAAGGGACGCATATTCGACCATACACTAGACAAACACTTGCGGGCTCCTCTGATCTGGGGTCAGCAGAACGCGAGGCCCTCCGCGACAACACACACACAAAGTCAAGGGACAAACAGCCATGCCCAAGGCGCGACTCGAACCCGCGACCCTTCGGACCGAAGCGCTGAGTCGGTACTCGCTCTTAGCCACCTCGGCCATCCAGGTCGGCATGAACACTACCTACTTGTACAAATGAAGGAAAGCTCGTTTCGTTGTTGTCGGTCCCGTAATGTCCACTCCGTCTCCACTGAATCTCACCCATTTTTCCCCTTGCTTTTCGACGAATCGCTGCCGACGAATCTCACCCATTTTTTTTCATGTATAGTTGCTATATCCATGAATGCATGTCTATGCAAATGTCCACTAATTCCCAATAAAACAATTGTGGACTAGCGGGTGGAATAGTAGACAATCCAAAAGTATAACTACCTAGGACAGCTTTGAAAGCTGAACAAAAATAAATTGGTCGAGCAGGCATCCCAAACTGACTTTTTTAAGTTAACAAACAATTTGTAATAACAATTTGAAGAATGTACGGAATTTTGTTCAAGAATAAATATAAATATTTTAATGCAACCCTGTTTTGGAAATGTATGTCCATACTCAGATACTTTTTATCATCGGTTAAAATGCATAGGAAAAATACTAACAATCTTGATCTTCAGAGGCCTAAAGCTAGAGATGAGTAAATTCTCATAGTATGACTATGTCTTTATTTATCAATTCAATCCACTAAATCACAATCGAATATTGTAGATTATCCTTATAGTCGAGAATCCGAAAACCCAATTGCAAGAAAACCTACAAAAGCTGAACAAAGGTATATTGGTTAAGTAAGCTTCGCGTAAGTGTAGTATACGATAACTAAATTGTAATGATACAACACATACTTTCTCGCATTATTTCTAAATTTGAAAATTTCCGAAAATTCAGCCAGTTCAACAAAAATGAGATCTTCGCCATTCCGTTAAGCGTCCCTTGTTATATGAGTGGAAAAAAGTGAAGAAAACATTTTGAATGTTTTTTGAGAAAATGCTTTTTCCTAACTTTTTTGAAAACTTATTTGAGCAACTTTTTAGAAAAAATTGAAAATTTAATTGAGGCTTCGTATTAAGTACCCCCAAAAACAAAATACCCACTTCGAACTCGCCGGGCCTTCAATTCCTTTAAATTTATCAAAGAATATCACTTTTGATATGATTTTTGAGCTAGCGTTTTCCGCAGACAAGCAGGGAGAAGGCGGTCGAACGGACGTTTTGCTGTCAATCGATTTTTGGTAAACACAAAATATGGATTCCAACGAGTTAGAAGAAGAAATTTACCATTCGTAGGAACAAGATTTACCCACTTTTTCGTTACCCAGTGCATTTTTTTTCTGTCGAAAGATTGGCGTGTTCCGGCGCACAATTACAATACTTTCTCTTCTTGCGAAGTAAGAGTGAAGAATTCAAAAAAAGAGTAAATCCTTTTCGGGAGGCAACACGGCCATATTACTTTCTTGTATTAGATGCTGACGGTGACTTCAAATTGTAATTAATTTTATTGCTTTGCCCGACGTGACGTAGTGATGAATGCAATTCTGCATGTCTGCACCTTGAAGCAACTCGGAGCCTTGGGGGCCTCCGCTGCCGAAGCGGTAACTGGGCGGGCGCAGGAAGCCGCCACCGCCGCCGCGGCTAGGGGTAGACGCTGGGCGCTGGGGCTGACGGACGCCGCTTGCAGCTGACGGACGCCCTCATTTCAGATCCCTCCCGCCCGCAACATCCGCCGCGCGCTGACCTCCCAGACGCACATCCACGCGGAGCCGCGCCGCGCCGTGCCATAGGCGTCATGCCGTGCCCGCAGCAAAAATTATCTTAGTTAGTTAGTTAATGCCTTATTTTACGTGGCGAGACTCGGGCCATCAGGCCCGCTCTTCCGTCTAACCACGCAAATTTCGCTACGCTCCTTTCACCATCTAGCGGAGAAAGGAGGTATTATCTTGGGCGATGAAACAGGCGGATCTCAATTTTGCTCAGAGGCTTCATTTAGGCTTGATGATCTTTTACATGCAGTAAATCTACTAACATGGGACAGCCGGCTTTACTTCCCCTCCGAACGAAGGCGTACGAAGGATTTTTTCGCCCTTAAAAATCCACGGCTTCGATCGAGTTTAAACCCGCAAACTCGGGTACAACAGTCCGGTACGCTGACCGTTATACCACCGAATCCGCAAATACCGGGCTCTCATGCTCGGCCACTCATGCTGTTATGGGGGAGGGCCGTGGTGGGAGGTGGGCGAAGAGGGTGGGGTCTGAGGAGGGAGGGGTGTGAGGGAGGAGGGGCGTGGAGGAGATGAGGGGCATGAGGGGAAGGGGCGTGAGGTGGGAAGGATCTGAGGAGTGAGGAGCGCAGGGGGACGTGATGGCCGTGAGGAAGAGGGGGCCGTGGAGGAGGTGGGGGGGCGTGAGGGATGACGGGGAGGGGCGTCGGGAGAGGTGATGGGCGTGCGAAGGGTGGGATCCGAGGCGGGGAGGGGCGTGGGGGAGGAAGGGATGTGGGAGATAATGGCAGTTGCATTATCTTCCTGGACGTTCACAGCTCTTTTGGGTAGGGTACACATCATCACACGAGTATTTTTATTACTATTGTTATCGCCACTATTATTATTTATCCGTTCTCATCGTTATTGGAATCTTACTTATGTCACAAAACGCTTCAGGCTATAATGGAAGGTAATGGATGTAATATAATATCATGATTTTTTTATAATTCATAATCCATATATATATATATATATATATATATATATATATATATATATATATATGTAAATATATATATATTGTATATATATATTGTATATATATATACAATATATATATATATATATATATATATATATATATATATATTGTAAAGGTTCTTTTAGCTCACGTAATTAATTATAAACATTTACTGATAACGTGAATACTTCGCCTCACTCTGGAAATGCCAACTGTAATGGTTCCCTATTTAGTTCTCTCAAATAATTAATTTAAAAAATATTTATTACGCCTTCGAATTAATCGACTGTTTTCAGTAAAATGTATTTTTGGGTATTAGTTTGCGACGACGCCTAAACGGGAAACGGGAAATGCGATTCTCATCGGTTTGGCAATTGCTTAGGAAGTTATTATCGCCTTTTGCTCAAAACTGAAGTAAAACTCCACAATTTTCAAAATGTATCATTGCCGCCACAATCATCGATGCAATTTCGTTTATTCCTGCATCATAACTCTAACTTTTCTTTACTGACGCCTTCAATTGCTATCACATAACACATCGAAGGAAAATAACAACACTACTAAATATTTATACTCTTTCTTTAAAAACACAGTATTACAACATATTCATACATAAAATACAAAGTAAAAAATCATTCACACGTGCGCGCATTCCTTCTTTATGGATTTTTTACTTTTGAAATTTAATATTCTATCTACTGCTAAAAACATTCTTGGTCTTATCATATTGCTACGTTCAATAATCTTAAAAGTTCGCTTCCCTTATGTCCGGCCCCACCAGTTTCATCAGAAAAACTGCACATGCTGACCAGCAGAATTACCATTTTCTCATTTAAAAATTCATTCCATGTCCATTCTTGTACTTCCACGTATTCAAACATACTGTCCTTTTAAGTAACACTACAAAATAATACCTGACATTTAAGAACGCAAAATCAAATAGGGCCTCCATTAACGATGCGGCCCACAACAAATCTAACCTCCTTCATATATTTTTGTTGTCCCTTTTCTCTAGTTTAAAAAATGTCTCCCTCGTTGGTCAATTAATTTCGAATATAATTGAATTTTCTCTATAAATTTACTAGTACTCGATTCCACTCACATCCTTAATTAATTTAATTTTTTTAAATTTATTTCTTCTATATTTTATTATTTTCTTGTCCTGTTCAGCTTATTTTGACATAAATAACTTACTTAAGGATTTTTTTCCCTGATTCCTTTTGATTTTCTTGAAACATTTAATATTTGTAAGAATGTTCGTCAGTCTAAAACACTCTTCTTTATTTATTTATCCCTATCGGTCTGTTATTCAACAGTTCCTCATATCTGGCGTAATAAATAAATAAATACTATTCTTGTCAAAGTTCGTCATGTGTTTATTCCAAGCATATTCCTTTTGGGTCTATTAAAATAAATCAAAATTAAATGTTTTGATGTCACAATATATACACATTGTCTTTAGTTTAAATTAATTATATTCATATTATTTCTTTTTCTCTCTATACTACATCTTACAGAGGAATGCAATCACTTCAAAAACACGATCTCAAATTTTCTGTTGTAAAATCTGTGTTAAGGTTATTTTGAGCTGTAACTTCACACTCACGTCATTATTAAGGTCTGCCAGTGCTTTTCCAAAGATGGTAGATATTTGTATACATGGACAGAAGATACACGCAATTTCGTGCCCAATAATTGGAATGTATGCATGGAAATACGTAAGAATATGTCACACATAACTCTGTCATTCATACGTCTTTGAGCTGAATCTTGACAAATACTTTTTCGAGATCTAGTTGTGCCGTTCTGGAGATCATTAAGGTATTTTAATTTTTGACGGCACTTAACATGATGCTCCAATTATATTTTAAAAGTTTTTCAATTTTAATCTTTAATTTCTTTCGCTGGAAGTGGAATTAAAAAGATGAATAGTTCCGATTTTGATTAAAATTTATGAGATTTTGAAATATGATTTCGTAGATTTAATTTAATGTTTGGTTGTGTTATAGGACTCTAATATTAAAACCAGAGACTTCATTCTCAGTGCAATTTATTTCCCAATTTTAGAACTTTTATGATGCCATCCACTTTTTCAATGAGTAGTTACTGAGCACATTTCCCAACAACTACTCATAAGTGGAGGAAAAGCTTCGGTATTGAGCTCATTTCCACAAGTTTTACTTTAGTCTTAACTCTGTTGTATCGGGAATAAGATTTAATATAGATTCAAAACATGGTCATCAATTTCGAACAGGTAATTGTGTTTCAAGAACTTCATTTAGTCTGTGAATATAGGAGTCAAAACTATTCAAATTATGATAATAATAATAATAATAATAATAATAATAAGAAGAAGAAGAAGAAGAAGAAGAAGGAGAAGAAGAATAGTTTTACAATGTAATAATATTTATACTAATTATTTTTATTATTTACAAGTGTGTAGTAAAAATACTATATAATTTTAATAATTAATAACTGAGTGAATTATATTAATATTATTTTGTAATCATATATTTTTATTATATTATTATTATTTTATATACTTCATTTTCGTAATAATATTTTATACAGCTTTTGCACATTGCCCTTTTTCGCTCCCCCACATATTTCATGAGCGAGGGCGTTGAAACGCGCCCTGTTCCTTCCGCTTCGAGGAGCCCGTGTCATGGGCGTCTCCCCCCTCCTTCGGCAGCCCCCCCCCCCGCCGGGTTCGCGCTCCCCCTCGCGCAGCCGGCGGCCGCCCGCTCCGCCGCGTTCCCGTGGCCAAAGATGACGAAAATCGATACTTGACCCACTTCTCGACCCATCGCCCGCCTATTCTCGCGAAGCGCTGCTTGCGCCTCTGTAAACACTGTCGGAATTGAACTGGCTCCAGGCTTGCTTTATTTGCGCTAGACGGATTCGCTGGAATCGATGTCGGGTTCAATTTGCATCGCCAGTGAACCCTTAAGAGACTTGCCGACTTTTAATTTGGAATGCAGCGTACTCTATGATATGTACGTTTGTTTGCAATAAACTTCATTATTTAAAATATATATTATAACATTTTTTTAAATAAAATGAAGTAAAATGTTCATATCTGTTATCTATATGAAAAAGTACATTTACAAAGCATTCAATGATTGCCAAAAATGCTAGAAAGTTTTTACTATGCATGTTTCATGAGACTAACAATCGAGAAAATCTTGCAAGTCATTCAGGGATAACCCGCACCCGCATGGAAAAATACGCGTAATATAAATTTATAGACCTTGTATATGTAAAATTTTCTCAAGCTAGTGTATTGTTAATACAACTTATTTTATTAATTTTATTTTTGAAAAACATTCAATGGGATATATGTTACTATGCAGTTTTCTCCAATTTTTTTTCTCCAAAAAGATTTCAGGTGGAAAATATTTTCTGCTGAAAGAAGCCAATTCTGAGAAATGTAAAGGTGGGTGCAGTTTTCCAACTCGCAAGACGAAGTTTTCATCCTAGAAATTTTAAGCGCATAAATGTTGGTAGTACAACCTTCCCATGGAGGCAAAATCCGTCTCCGGTAATCCGAGGACGGCGAAGGAAGCTTCTTTCTTCATAGAGGACGTTCGCAGCGCACTCCTTCCGAGTGAACTGGCGCGAGAGCTCGTCAACGTCCGATTTTTATCGCGAAAGTTCTGGAGCGAGTAAAAGGTAGACGGTAGGCGTGGCGACCCTGGCGCGAGGGTGGCAGCCCTGCGGACGGCGACGAGGCGGGGCTTCCCCGAAGCCTCGATGCAGGATTAACGCGCGTGTTTACCCGCACCCGCATGGAAAAATACGCGTAATATAAATTTATAGACCCTGAGCCACCTGTGTGTATAACGGCGAATGACCCCCCCCCCCTCTGAATGGTAATTTATGTGTTTTTATACGACAGGTTAATGCCACATCGGATTTATAGGACACTCCACCGAGGAAGAAGTGGCGGTACGAAGGTTTTTGAATACGGGTCAGCTTTTCAGCCTTTCTGTAATCCGTGGGCATACACCATTATCGTTTTATTACCGACTCTTTGTGGGAAGAATAGAGTTGGAGCTTCCATTTGCAAAGCGTAGCTCTTCTGCTGGGAAGAAATGGTTTCTCGATAGTTCTCACATTTGCTCTCGGGCTCGTATTTAATGTACAGACGGTTAAGCGTTAAACGAAGAACTAATGTGTCTTGAAGTTGAAGTAATGGCATACATGTCCTTGCCTGATACGAAATATGAAACTGAGGAATCAAATGTACAGAATGTGAGAAAAAGTGGGTCAATTATTGCTCTACATCTCGAAGTGGATACCGGGCACTACTCTTATATACTGAATACCAGACCCAACAAATACACTATACCTGCTGATAGTCAATCAATTTATTGCACGTTTTCTATCTTTCGATGATTATCATTATCATTTCGACTTTACCTACATTGTTGTATGTTTTTATTTAAAAAACTTCTCAATATTATTAATTAATTTCGTATTATTATCTACTAATTTAAATTTTCATTCAAATTAGTTTACTTTTCTGGACCATACTGCATATTTAAAATCCGATGTATTTTATCAAGAAACTCAATATTGAAGATTTTTTAGTACTAATGTATTATTGATTCTATTGAAAAAATGTGAGATTACTTTTTTAATTTTTTTAAAATTATTACTTTTCACGATTCATTTTTAGCGGCAAAATAGTATAAAATATTTCGTTTTACGTATATAAGTATTTCCATAATAATTTAGGTGCCAAGAAAATTCTACGTGAACAAGACAGAAGGACGTGTGTGACTATAGGAACGAGTGAGAAATATTACCGCAATAGGCACTTCAACCCTTCGACATCTTGTTGAATCGCGTTTCGTGTCACCGCCGCAAGATGTCGCGCGACTCCCTGGCGGCGAGACATCGCAACTCCGACGTGCCGCCGCCGGGGCGCGCCGGATGTAATTGTGTTTAGCAACTATCAGGCGACTTCCCGGCTTCTGCTGCGTCACGCCTCCGCCTCCGCCCCTCCCCTCCCCTCCCCGCCATGCCACCTCCCCGCCTATCCTCCGCCTTGGCTCCGCGCGCACCCCTCCACCCCCCCTCGCTCCGTACGCCTCACCCGTCTTTCGCCGCCGCAGACGCTTCCTGCTGGATTTTTTATTTCCAAGTTATTTTCGGGAAGTCGCAAGAAGAGATCATTCTTTCTTCCCTGGCGCAGCTTCCCTTAGCATTGATCCGAAGTTCTGGAAGCGTTTCTTTGTACTTTCTCGTGTCGTGGCCTTTTCAAGTCTCTCCGCCGCGGCGGCGCGGCGACGGTGCGGGCGGCGGCGGTGGCGGCGGCGGTGGCATCAGCGGCGGCGGTGGAAGCGGTGGCCGTGGAGGCGGCGGTGGTGGAGGCGGCGGTGATGGAGGCGGCGGCGGTGGAGGCGGTGGCGGTGGAGGCGGCGGCGGTGGAGGTGGTGGCCGTGGAGGCGGCGGTGGTGGAGGCGGCGGTGATGGAGGCGGCGGTGATGGAGGCGGCGGCGGTGGAGGTGGCGGATGTGGAGGCGGTGGCCGTGGAGGCGGCGGTGGCCGTGGAGGCGGCGGTGGTGGAGGCGGCGGAGGTGGCACAGTTGGCGAAAGTGGCGGAGGTGGCAGAGGCGAAGGCTGAGGCGGCGGCGGCGGAGGCGGGGTGGCAGGGTGGCGGGGTGGCGGGGTGTCGGGGTTGCGGCGGAGGCGGAGGAGGTGGCAGGTGGCGGAGGTGGCGGAGTCGGCGGAGGCGGCGGAGGGCGGAGCAAGGGTGGCGGTGGCATCGGCGGCGGCGGTGGAAGCGGTGGCCGTGGAGGCAGCGGTGGTGGAGACGGCGGTGATGGAGGCGGCGGCGGTGTGGAGGCGGTGGCGGTGGGCGGCGGCGGTGGAGTGGTGGCCGTGTAGCGGTGGTGAGGCGGCAGTGGTGGAGAGGCGGCGGTGGTGATGGAGGCGGCGGCGGTATGAGCGGCGGCGGTGGGGTGGCGGATGTGGAGGCGGTGGCCGTGGAGGCGGCGGTGCGGTGGCCGTGGAGGCGGCGGTGGTGGAGGCAGCGGCGACGGTTGAGGCGGCGGAGAATTGTGGCGCAGTTGGCGAAAGTGGCGGAGGTGGCAGAGGCGAAGGCTGAGGCGGCGGCGGCGGAGGCGAAGGGCCAGCGGGGTGGCGGGGTGGCGGGGTGTCCGGGGTTGCGGCGGAGGCGGCGGAGGTGGCGGAGGTGGCGGAGGTGGCAGGTCGGCGGAGGCGGCGGAGGGCGGAGGCAAGGGTGGCGGTGGCGGAGGGGGCGGAAGCGGCGTTGGCGGAGACGGCGGCGGAGGCGACGGAGGTGGCGGCGGTGGCGGAGGCGGCGGATGTGGCGGCGGTGGTGGAGGCGGGGAAAGTGGCGGAGGCGGCAGAGGCGGAGGCTGAGGCGGCCGCGGCGGCGGCGGCGGCGGCGGCGGAGGCTGAGGTGGAGGCTGAGGCGGCAGCGGCAGCGGAGGCGGGGTGGCAGGGTGGCGGGGTGGCGGGGTGGCGGCGGAGGCGGCGGAGGCGGCGGTGGAGTGGGCAGCGGAGGCAGCGGCGGAGGCGGCAGCGTGGGCCGAGGCCCGGCGTGGGCGGGGTCGGAGTTTTGTTCTTCGGACCTTCGCGCGGACGTCTCGCTGACTTGCGATGGCCCCGGCGCCCGCCCGACGCGCCGACGCCCACGCCGCTCGCTCCGCCGCCCGCCGACGTAAAGTGGCCCGTCTTATCGCCTATGCGCAGCGCTGTCACGGCCTTTGTCTGCCGCGTGCTTGTTTTATTGCTTTAGAATTCTGTTTACTGGACAGATTTTCAAACTACGTGCTGCCCCTGTCTAGGGTGTAGTTAGCTTCTCGGAAAATACTATTAGTAGTTTTGAGATTGCGTGCTATTGTTCGAGGAGCGCAACAACGTTAACAAAAAAATTATATCTTCCTTTACACATCATTAAATTAAAGCAGTGTTACATTTGATCTCTCAAAATAGTCATGATCGATATTATCTTGAAAGGTATGTGTATATTGATTAATATTTCTAGGCAGGTTATCTTCTATGGCCATTAGTCCCATTAATGTAGTGAGTGTTTTATGCCTATATGTTTTATGGCTAAATGTCGTAATCCGGCAGTGGTTTACGTGTTGAGTTATGGGGAATTGTCGCTCTTGGTATGTCCCACCAGCGGGGCACCGCCCCAGTCGGGACAAGCGCTAAGCTCCCGAATCGTTTCCCGACATGTGTGTCAGTGTAGCGGATGTTAGTGTAAATGTAGGTGTGTTAAGGGGAGAGTAATGTGAAAGGGACAAGAAGGAATGATCGTTCGTGGTCTGTAGCCCGTTTGGTTGGGTTCTGCTCAGGCACTCGCCTGGTATTGAGAAACTCGCCTGGCATCGGCAACCTCCCATCATGGCAGCCTGCTGTTAGAATGGAATTGAAGAAAGACAATCAAACTACAGGATATGTTTTATGTGCCCCCACATACAGACAGAGATAAAGATATTGGGTCAGGGACAGAGAGACGGAGAGAGAGAAAGAGACAAAGAGAGAGAGACGATGAGAGAGACGAAGAGAGAGACGATGAGAGAGGAGGAAAGAGAGAGACGTAGAGAGAAAGTGAGAGGGAAAGAGAAAGAGAGATATGAAGGGCAGAACTACGTCTGCCGGTTTCCGCTAGTTAAGGAGAAAACTGAAAAATAATGTCAGCATAATTATTTAACTACTTCACTAAAATCATAATTTGAATCATTATTTTCAGGAAATTTTCTATTACGAATGTTTTGTAACTAAAAAAAGAAGTTGATTTCGTTTTTAACAGTATTTGTTTTATCCAACTTACGCTGATGTAAATAAGCTATACGTTTAAATAATCAATAATATAATTGAGGTTGTAATTTAATGTGGTATGAATCTAAATGTTTTTTATTGAAGATGTAGGATTGTATCATGAACATACATATTCGAAGATATATTTAAATACTGAGTAATCATGTAGAAAATGACACAATCTTCATTTCTCTTGCACTGGCCCTCCAGTTCTCAAAAATAGTGACGTTGACCTTACTTGATGCGGATGACGTTTCACTGACTCCTTTCATGTTCTTTCTCATGATCCCTTTCTTATAACTTTAAGTTTTTTATAACAGTTTTCAATTCTGACTTATATTTACAAAACTAGCTTTATCTCGCGCCTTCAGTTCTCTACAGCTGAATTTCTCTTCATAATGACTCAAACGCATGGAAATTGAACATCGTGGCTGGATATGATTGTCATGTTGTCCGAGATGAGATAGATACAAGAGATGGACAATTCTGATTTAGGGAGGAAAATAACGGATTTACGTCAAAATAATAATGATAAAGAGAGCATAAGACTCCACTTTCCGTTCATTCCATTTTTATTTTCTCTGTTGGTCATTCGTTGTCATTTCTCTCTTTTTAAACAAACCAACCCGTGCAACCTGTCCCGGCTGCCATAGTAACTAGAATAACCCTCTGGTAGTAACATCTGCCTGACAGGCAGATGCAGTTTTCGTTGTTATCACTGCAGCCCCTATAAATACGCCGAGCGTCTTTACTCTCCTCAGGTGCTTCAGTACCCAGGTAACCTTCAAGGTGATTGGGTCATCTTAGCTGTGGCGTGCGACATTTTCATTTAAACTCTCATTTTTACTTTCTCGTCCTTAGGAAGGTACTTTGTAAAACGAGAAAGTTGAGTTATCGTGCGCTGGAAACGGCAAATTTTCGAAAGAAATCTCTCATTGCCGGGCTCTGATTTGTAACTTGCGATGCCTTCCGGTAAATGTCCCCACAGTAGTATGTTTTGATGTCTACTTCTCCTGAAGATGTTCCTACAGACACACTAATTATGTACACACACGACACTGATATCCAATAGTGTGATGAATGATTATACAGAAACAAAGAAAAAAGATTCTGCATTTTTCAAATTGGTTGGTTTTATTTTCATTGTAATTCCTGGATTCTTATTGAACTGCTTTGAACATACTATTGGAATATTTTTCTGTGAAGAGTTTTCTGAATTTTCATGTTAATTGCTTAATTGTATTGACTTTGGTACCTACAGATAGTCTGAAAATGATTGTGCCAAATAATTAGAAAACTTCATTGTAGTACTTTCCAAAGTATCAATGTTAGCAAAATTCACGTTAATTTTTGTAATACGAACATATTCTTCTTTTTTGTAATGTAATACTAACAAATTGTTATTTTTTTAATTCGAAAATGTAGGAGAAAATAAGAAATTTACGAATTCTTGATTAAAAGCTGGGTTATTGATGCTTTATAGTAATGTCTGCCTCTGAGACAAATATTCTTTCTGATAGGGAAAAAAATCAAGTTCCCACTAGAGGTAAAACCAGGACACCAGAAAAATCCCCACCTCTTTCCCACAGCTCTCCCGTATCCCCGTGTCCCTCTTCATTCGCGCCCGCCCCGCCTGACGCCAGGAAGTACATTAGCGTAAGAAGGCAAGTGCGGTGCGTGACGGTAACTGGCCTTCGCAATTAAATCACCTGAACCCCCTCGCCGGTAATTACGTCGGTAAATTGCCTAGACACGTCTGCAGAGAGATAAATCCACGCGGAGAGAAACTCTGCATCCACACTTAATGCTCGTATCTCAGACTTAGTCCCGAGCGCAATGGAGGGCGGAACTTCAAGCGATGTAATACATTTATTTCCGTTTTTACTGTTGCACGAATATACCGCGATAATACATGCAATATATCATGATTTATTCCGCGGAACAATCAAGCAAGAGGTTTTGTTCCCGACCGGAATGCTCGGTGGAGCTTGCTCTCCGCGTTGCCTGACGTGTGTGCATTTGCAAGAGCACCGGTAATTTCTGCAGCTCCACTTTTTTATAGATGTGCACGTGCAGTTATGGTGAAATACTACAGTCAGAAATAAGTCGGCCATAAATTCGAGGGGGCAAGCGTTGAGACTCGGAAATGTTCCAAACTGTGATGGTAATCTCGGCGCAGTCTGTCGTTCACCTTTGGTTGGACGCGAAATTATTTTCCCTTATCAGCGCATCGATTGAAGAGTTAAATTGTTTGGAAGTAGTTCAGAGGTTCCTCTGCTTTCTTTTTCTCCTGCTCCGGTGAACTCTTTCCCCGTCTCAATTTGTTTTATTTCCCGAAGTAGAGCCATTTCCTGTTGGGAATGATGCAGGCTGATAGCGCTCTTTTGTTGTCTTTTCCTTGTTTTCTTCCAATTAAGAAGTATGTTTCTCTGTTGGCTGGATTTCGTTATTTGCTTTTGATAAGCAGTCCATTTTTTAAAACAAGACACTTTTCCATCACGAATGATTTTTCTTTTAAAAGTAAAAACGTATAACATGTGAAATTTAGTACATTCTTATTTAATGCACATTATTATACTTACCTGTTATTTGGAAGACAGTTATATATCAGTGATCTAAATTGTATCTATAGTTGAACCTATTTCTTCAGGTCGAGTATTTTTAAATTACTGTGTAGTTGGAAAATATACTGATATATTGGTTAATTGCGTGATACAGAACTTTTATTTAAGGTTTCATTGGAATATTTCCATTCTGCATTTTATAGACCTGCTGAGAGATATATTTGAAGCATTTTTGAAGAAGTAATTCAATATTTTCTGCCAGAGAAAATTCATTACAATTTTTTTCTAATGATCCACTTTTGGTTTCTTTCTAAAGCTCCACTTACTTGGTCTTGAATATATCATTCTGTGTTTTATGAAATAATTTTATGTTTTCATGCTAAGTTTGTTTCAGAATTCTTTAAAGTTCAAATTCCTTTAATTATGCCTATGGGAAAGTGCTTTTAATACGAGTTCGTTTTTACTTTCTGCGTGCTTTTAATACAGTAATGTTCTTTTGAAGTGTGTTTTGTCTGATTAATAAAAAGTGTAATTATGTAATCTTCTCTAAATGGCCATTTTTGATAGAAATTAACTATATTTATTCAGTATATTTATAGCACATCTATATTAATTGAGTTAGTATTAAATTATTTCAGAATAAAAATACAGCATTGTATATTGTAACAATTAAAAAATATTTCTAATTTATGAAATCTGATTTACGTACAACATGTACCAGGTTATACAGTTTTAAAAGCATACAGTTAATTTTTAGCAAAAATGTTATTTGCTACTTCCTAGTGATTAGAACTTCTTATTATGCTTTAATTAAAATTCGAGTTTTGTCCATCTTTTTTTCTGAAAGCCCGAACTGTATTACTCTCACAGCATTTATTACACTCATATATTCTTATCCGATATGATAGTGGTTATTAGAGAGTCAGTCGCGATAATTTCTTTCTTTACCATCATTATATAAAGGCCGAATAGAAAAATAATAGAAAGAAAACGCGTAGATTTGGGTTATGCAAACTCCAGTTCGCCCTACCAATCGGGATCCACAGCCATTGCGTGAGTTCCCTTCCGAAAAAGATACCGATTCAAATCTGCGACGTGCAAATGTTTCCTTTTCGTATCCCCAACGCGGGTCAGGGACTTCGCTACCTCCGCACTTAAAGGACGCTCGAGTTTTCTGCATGTCATGACCCGATACCATCTTCCTTCCCCGTGGTCGTGGCAATTCTACAGCCTCATTAACACGACGCTTGTAGGATGGCTTGTCCCGTCAGGAGCTGCCTTGGCCTTACTAATGAACGGCCGCGCCTTAGCGCAACTCTTAATTACGTCGCCCGCAGCGCGATATGAGTCGCTGACCGTAGCTTTCGCGCGCTGCAAGTGGCCTCTGTGGTCCGCACGCAAGATGCAATCCGACCAGATCGAAGAGAGCGATTCCCTTAGCGAGACGGTAACGAATTCTGGATTTGTGTGCAAAGTGGGAGCGTATTTTAAGCATCATATGTGGTGTAATTTAATGGAAAGAAGAGTTAAATTTTTTTTATTTATATACTGCGGGGCAATAGCTGAGACCGCTGCGGTCACGAAGACCGCCGGCGCAATGCTATGAGGGGGAGGGGGAAGCGGTCGGTTTGACGGGGAGCCGGCGGCGGTCGGCCAGCTGGTGGAAGGGAGTCGGGAATTTTCATGAAGCGAGGGCTATGTTGGGCGCGCGGATGGAGACTTCGGCGCCCGACGCCAGGGGCGCCCCGCGCAAGGGTTGGTGGTGGGGGGGGGAGCGAAGGGGCCGCGGTGAGTGGGTGGTCTGCGGATCACTTTCCGTGACCCCCCCCTTCCCCTCCGGCGGGAGAGGCTCGCTATTCTGGAGAGACGTAAAATATTCATGGGACAGCGTTTGAAACATCGCAAATTCCAAGCGGAGGCGGAGGAGAATACGTTCGTGCATCTGCATACATGCTAGGGACGCCCGTTCTTTCTGCTTGAATGTATTTTCATGCGCTCTAGAAGCGTTTTGTTTTGTAAAGTATGTAACTTTAAGCGGGGTTTTGTTCTCCTTTGAAGAGAAAAAAAGAGCAAAGGTAAACTTCTCCTTTTACATGTCTTAATTAACGTCAACATAATAAATAGAACTAAAATGAGTAGTCACTTAAATATGTTTCTTGAGTTTCAAACTTAAACTTCTAAATGCTTATTTTTAAAAAACTTTTGATGAAATAATAGCATAAATAAAAGTATACTGAAGTATCGCATACTGAAGTTCGATATACTTTCCGTAGTCTCTCCTTTTATTTTGTTAAATGTTATTAGCCATTCCCGTTCAAATTAAGCAAGAATAGAAATCAAAGAAAACAATATTAATAATGAATTGTAGTTATTAAAAAGTATTTTTTAAAGTTTTCCTATGACAGCATTACCTTTTAAATAATTCAAAAGAATTCACTTCAGTGTTTGACATTTAATATACGTTACTTAAGATCTTCCGAAACATTAGCGTTGAATGATCTGAGGTGGAATACAGATGGTTGTGTGGACGAGGAGAGCATAGGCGTAAACTAGAGGCGGATGAGAAGGATTCGACTTACGGGAATGAAAGAGCCAAATACGCTATATCGACCTACACTCCAAATTTAAATGTATACGAATTTCCCTATGATGTCAAGCGAGGCTCGACATCGTAGTCCAAACGATTAATTTGCAGTTATAAGATAACGCAAACTAGGCTAAAATCCAAAGGAAGTAATGAGGTGTAAACCAATTAACTTATTACCATATTTATGTATAGTATTTGGAAGATTGGTTCAAAAAAGACTTACTAAATACCTCATAGAAGTAAAGGCACTGACAGATGAGCAGTTCGCGTTTAAGCAAATTATTGTACAACTCAACAACTCATCGACCTGGTAGTAACAAGTTGTATACGGTTTCCATATCAAACACCATACAATACGACTGTTTTAGATGAAAAAAGAATTTGATAAAGTTTGGAATACAGGACTACTATTCAAACTGCAATACCTGGAAGTACATTTCTACTTACGTAATTTTATTTCAGATCGAATGTACAGAGGTAAAGTAAATTCTGCACTTTCTCTAACTATAATAATAAGAGCAGGGGTACCTCAAGGTTCTGCACTATCACGGATCCTCTTCGATGTTCATTTCTCAGACATTCCCACATTTGAAGATCAAAAATTGTGGTATTCGCAAGCGATACTTCAACACACACAACTCATGCAGATATAAATATAGCAAAAAAATGAGATCGAGACAAATATTTCTCGGTTTCTAAAATGAGTTCAACAATGGAGAATAAAAATAAAACCAACTAAAATCCAGGCCAAAATCTTTACTCTTTATAAACCAAAGTTACCTCGCCTTCTAGTATTAAATAATACTATAATCCATGGGTTCCATTTGATATATCAATGAAATAGATTTGGGTACATATCGACCAGGTTGACTTGTAAGAAGCACATTCAAGCAATAACAATTTCAACATACTCTAAAATATCGAGACTTTAGCCATTCCGCTCAGTCTTATATTTGGGATGTGCAATTTTATCCCTTATTAGACAATTATTAGAGTACCGGTATCTAAGAGGGAATAATATATGGATGTGTATTGTATAAAATTGTGAAGATACGTACACAATATATGAAATATTCTAAGTTAGCTTGTAGAAAAAATCTAGAAGAATGAGCAATTATCAGGTCAAAAGTAATGTTTGTGAAAAAATAGAAATGTACTAACACCTGAAAGGCAGAATTGCAGAACAGGAAGGAAAAAAATTAAAAAAATTGTAACGTCTAGCTTATTGTCAGTCTTGTATGAAATTAAAAAAATATGACCTGTTGCGAAAGCTAAACGACAACAATGTCGTAACGATTGTAACATTGCAACAATGCTGACTGGAAGGTATTAGGGTTCGAGCCCCGAAGGAGGTGATTTTCGTCGTAAAAGGCTGGGTCGATCACCGTCTGGGTCTGGTGAATA
The DNA here is from genome assembly GCA_011170035.1 of Teleogryllus occipitalis. Lineage (NCBI taxonomy): Eukaryota > Metazoa > Arthropoda > Insecta > Orthoptera > Gryllidae > Teleogryllus > Teleogryllus occipitalis. The sequence goes on along the minus strand of BLKR01004897.1, from coordinate 8,761 downwards.
ATTCTAGCAAGCACCTGTTGTGATCGGTAGCTTTTGCGAATTATCCGATCAATACTTGATCAATGCCAGAAATACACTCTAACAGATTCGCGATTTTTCCATCTCTCAACTCCACTTGCATACAGACACACTTATATGCAGTACACATCTACGTAGAGCCGAAGATCAATTCGAAGATTATTTATATTATTATTATTATTATTATTATTATTATTATTATTATTATTATTATTATTATTATAGTAAAAATATTGTCTTTATTAGTGGCGAGGCTCAGGCCATTAGGTCTGCTCTTCCACCAAACCATGTTAAATATTACATTATTTCTTATAGTATGAAGAAGATAGGGAGAGGGAGCACGAACTTTAGTTTTACTTTTGGGAGGGCATTATTAATATTGACCATATTCAGGCGATGCCTCGCTGGGGGCAGATTACTGGACGGAAACCTCCCCCGCAAGCTGACGTATATGTCGGTGCTGTATCTCACGTCCCAATAGAGGAGAAACACCGCTACGTATGTAAATATAACTGCAACACACCTGCGGGACTAGTGACTTAAGTACGCTCACAATCAAACTCAACCACTCATTCGAAAACATTCCTTCATTTAATTCCTAGAGTTTCCTACTCTCCATGTCTCACATTTGTTAAACTCTACGATCTACTTACTTTGCAGGAAGATCTCGGGTTCCAAATGGGGGTGGGGCACAGAAAGGGTCGTTTTTGAGCTTCTGAATCCGTGGATTTGTCACGCAGGCCTACTGTTAGCGTCCCTATTATCGAGTGCTGTTGCGCAGCATACAGGTTATGACGAGCGCATGCACGTGTTTGTTCGCAGGCCGGAAAGCGGAAATCTGTAATGTTTATTGATGAGAGCAGCTTTTGCGGAGCCCCTGTGTTGATCGACCGCGAGTGTCGGCACGTTCAGGTGGGCCTTGTTGCGACGTCAGTGTGCAGACACCGATAAATTCGAAAGCACCATCGGGATGGTGTGTGGAATAATCAACGAGCGGATAGTATTCTGGGCGCATAGTATTCTGAAAACTCGTTACAGCGAGGGAAGAAACTTATAAATTTAGGAAATAGTGTTCTGTACAATTAACGAAGTTTGTATTTCGCATCGTTTATCAAAAAAGAGAAAAACGCTGTCGTAGTAATACGATGGACAAACTCAACTTGATAATGGAAGTTTGGTGCTTCGTCTCTGTATAACTATTGATGCATGTTTGTTCATTAATCGATCTTTGTCCAGACCATAACTTACTAAATTAAAACAAACTTAAAGAAGCACTCCTATTTTTTCCATTATAACTTTTCTAGATTAATTTCTTTTAAGAAACTTCACCTATGTGGAGTGTGCTTGGAGAGTTTTGGCCTGTCTGTCCTATTTGTTATCCCTAATTTTTCATAGTAATAACTTACGTAAATCAGATATTTTCAATCGTCCATTTAGTCGCGCAATGATTTGCACGGTTAACAAATTAACATTATCTGAGTCTGTGCAAACATTTCGTGCTTTGTACAATCGTACTCTAAACTGTGCGTTACATCGTGTAGCACCGATTCTCTGCGTAATACTTCCAAACACTTATTTACAAACAGAGAAACATAGACACGTCTGATATTGATGGTCTCGCACAGAATATGAAATTGGTAATTTAATTCAACATGAAATGCGAGATTCGGGAAGTGTCTGTTCACCAATATTTGCACTGATAATGGAAAGCAGCAGGATAACTAAAACGTCAAGGAGATGAGATAGAATGTACAGAAATTACTTATTTTGCACATTAAGGATCAGCAAACAAAAATCGTGGTCGTTCTTGGGAAACCGATAACTCGATTTAAAGGGTGCAAGGACACTTCTTACGACTTATGAATTATCGAACTTGCGGGACACATTTTTCAGTATTTTTGTTTAAAAAGGAAAGAACTACTTATTATGTATATATTAGTCTCTTTTATAAAGATTTATTCTGTATGTGGGTGAGAGAAACTAGTTTTTATTAGAGAATTTTTATATATATATATAACCAATTCATACTGGAGTTGTTACGGAAAACAAAACTAATAGAATATGCTGAATGATAAACAGTAATGAATGTGAAATATTCAGTGATATTCGTGCAAGATAATTGTTTACCGAATGACCAATAAAGTACGAGCCAACGCGTTGCATTTTAACGTTCGTCGAGTGAATAGATAACTTGAATGAACTCTTCCTAAAGCTATCTTTAGTTTCATTTTCCTTACTAGAAATATTTACAAGAAAGTTTTTTGCATATTTCCCTTTAATAGTTTTGTTTGTTTCAACTTTAATTTAAACTTAGTGAAAGGTATTTTTATTGTTTATACAATAAAAAATTTACAGTATATTTCATAGAAAATATAATCATTAAATACTACAAAGATGTATGTACAAAATAAAATGAAAGACAAGTCACCCCTTGGTACTTTCTTTGGTATTCTTCACAAATCTGTACCCAAAAGCACATTAAAATATTATTAAAATATTATAATATTATTGTTAAGAGTTATGAAGACACCAAAATTGATATGTATGAACAATATCAGAAGAAAATAAGATAACCTGGTTTGGTGAATAATACTTATCAAAATGGTGGGGGAGTTGAAGAGAGGAAATTATTTGGAGAGGAGAAATGTCTTTGCAATTATCAAGGAGGTTATGTGATAGGTGATTTAAATGCACATCCGAGCGTTGGATATCACATAAAACTATAATTAACCTTCCAAAATGGAATTATCAAATCAAAAATTAACGAATGAGTCAAGTCACATTCCTAGCTTTATTTCGAAATACTGTTCGCGTGCTTGCGTATCTTATTAAAGTCGATTGCTATTTGTGTTTTTCTTTCCTTCTCATAGTTTGTTTACTTCCTCAAAGATTTTAATTTCATTTAAATTTTCAACCAAAATATTGCTAAATAATGTTTGTTTCAGTTGTCTCGTGTACGTTAGCCTAATAAAGTTTTCGTTACGCTACGGAATGTCGCTATGTAATGATTGAGAATTTAAAATGTTCCAAAAACATCTTCACTTCTCACTTTTTATTTCACCCCTAGTATCACGTAATAATATCTCTCTCGAAATAATCAAGACAAATTACATCTTAAACTCACTGGTGAATCAATAAAAGAAGTCACAATAGATGAACAAGAACTTCAATTTGTTGACCCAAAAGCTGATGATCATCACTCTATGACCACATCACAAAACATTTTCATTCATTTGAATCACACCACACGCATAAATTTATTTTATAAACATCTCGTTAATCACAGCTTCAACTTCTTAACAATCAGTTCACGAAGCAAAAGCCTTCTCTCGCAGCGCTATTTCTCCCTGACAGTGCTTGTTATCTTCTCTCCCCTCCGCGGGCGGGATCATTAAGGCAGCAGACTGCGCCTCGGCGCTGCGCCGGGCTCCTCATATCACATGGCCCTCCGTCGCGGGGGCCCACCTGCGGCCGCCCCGAAAAGCGCCGAGGCCGGCTGCGCGCGCGGTCGCGGGCTGCCATTAGCATGTTTATTAATCTCGTCCCCGCGCCGGTTTAATTGCGAATAATGGGGGTTAGAGCCTCTAAGTGCATTAGCCCCCACCGATAAAGACGGATGAGCGAGTGCTTAGGCGGCGCGTGAGGCCGATTAAACTTTGAGAGCCACACGATGTGCGCCGCTCCGCCTTCGTCGTCCCGTCCCCACCCCCGCCGCTACGCCACCCCTCGCCACGCTCCTTAGTCGCCACGCCCCCTCACCACCACGCTTCACTTCCGTCACGCCCCCTCGCCCTCACGCTCCTTCGTCGCCACGCCCCCCGTCGCCGCCACACTCCCCTCGCCGCCACGCCCCCTTTGCCGCCGGGCGTCTTAGTCGCCACGCCCCCTCACCACCACGCTCCACTTCCGTCACGCCCCCTCGCCTTCACGCTCCTTCATCGCCACGACCCCTCTCCACCATGCTCCTCTTCCTCATGCCTCCATTGCCGCCCCACACATTCGTCGCCACGCTCTCCTCGCCACCACTCTCCCTCGCCACCACTCTCCCTCGCCACCACGCCCCTTTCGCCGACAAGCTCCTCTCCCGTCACGCCCCCCCTCGCTGCTACACTCCTTCGCCACCACGATCCTTCGTCGCCACGCTCATCACGCTCCTCTCCCGTCATACACCTCTCGCCGCCGCATCCCCTCGCCGCCGCACCCCGTCGTCGCGACGCCCCCCTCGCCGCTACGCTCCCCTCGCCCCCACGCTCTCCTCGCCGCCACGCTCCCCTCGCCGTCACGCTCCCCTCGCCGCCGCGCTCCCCTCGCCAAAACGCTCCCCTCGCCGCCACGCTCCTCTCTTGTCATGCCTCCCTCGCCTCACACCCCCTCGTCGCTACGCTCCGACGTCACCACGGCCTCCTCACCGGCACGCTCCTTCGTCACCACGCTTCTCCCCTGTAACGCCCCCCTCGCCGCAACACCACCTCCCCCCCACGCTCCATCGTCGCCACGCCCACCTCGCCACCACGCTCACCTCTCCACCACGCTTCTCTCCCGTCACGCCCTCCTCACCGCCACACCCCGTCGCCCCCACGCTCCTTCGTCACCACGCCCACCTCCCCGCCACGCTCCCCTCTCCACCACGCTCCTCTCCCGTCACGCCCTCTCACCGCCACACCCCCTCACCCCCACGCTCCTTCGTCGTCAAGCTCCTCTCCTGTCACGGCCCCCTCACCGGCATGCCCCTTCGCCGCCCCGGTCGTGAGCACTGCTCGAGCCCTCAACGGGATCACTCTCTTCTCTGCTTGAACACTTTGTAACCCCAGTTGCTTTTTAATTGGGTTTCCTAATCATTGCGAATGATGGAGCTCACGTATTTTAATTGTCAATTCAATTTTGTTTTCTGGATCGAAAAACAGTTTTACTTCTACCTGAAAAGAGGTTTATTTGATTGCATCGTTTTTTGCGAAATTTTATTGTAATTGCTGATGTGCTACATTCGTTTAGAAGGCAGTAAGGAGAATGTATCATACTGAGCAGTGATTACAAGAATACATAAATAAACGTATTTAGCAATTTGAATCAACTTTCCTCTGCAAGCTCTCACATTCCTTTTAAAATATAATGTCAAATTAACGAGGCAGACCTTCCAAGGCCTTGGTTACTAATATTGAATTGTAGCTGACACATGTGACTAATTTAAAAAGCCATTTACAAAAGATCGTTATATTTATTATTTAATATTTATTACTAGTAATAATTAAGTTTATTGTATTAGAGGTATATTAAGAGTGTTTTAATTCTAGAAATATTTTGAATTGCGGCTGAGTGTTCCGCTCTTATTATAAGTGCTGTAATTTTTCATTGTCTAACGTTATCGAAAGCAGAGGTGTATTATCAAAACGGACCGAAGCGATGCAAACGAAAGCGAAAAATATTACCTGCAGATTATTTCACGATATCTCGGTACACGCTCGTTTATATTCCACCAAAGGATCACCACGATTCAGCACATTCTTTCCCCCGAGAGATTAACAACGCCGAGCAAACTTTTCACTTCCGACACCTGCCCGAGCCCCGTAGCTCGCTGTACAAACAGCCGGCGCGCTCCGCCCCATTCTTTTTGCACCTAATCGCCCGCCGACATTGACGTCTGCCTGGCACCGCCCCCCCCCCCACTCCTGGGCGGGGGGTGGCGGTGGAACGGGGGCGGAGCTGGGCCGTCAAGTCGGCCAAATCGGGCCGACGGATAACTTTCCGAACGCGGCTGCCCCCCTCCCGCGAGCAGGTTCGCGTTGATGGATCGCCCAGGGCGAGCTCATCGCCGGCGCAGTCCAACGTGCGCGATCGGCTGGGAATGAATGTTGGCTTTAATTACTCAGATTTGCGGCGGGGGCAGCAGCGGGCGTTGGGGACGACGGCGGGGATGAGACGGCGATGGGGGTGACCTCCGTGTCGGGAAATTGCTTCGGAATCCGGCGGCGGTGGCGGCGGTGGCGGCGTTGGAGTCAGCGGTGGCGGCGGTGGCGGCGGTGGCGGCAGTGGCGTCGGTGGCGGCGGCGGGGGCGGTGGCGGCGGTGGCGGCGGCGGGTGCGGCGGCGGCGGCGCCGGCGGCGGTGGCGGCGGGGCGGCGCGGCGGTGGGGTGGCGGGGCGGTGCGGGGCGGTGGGGCGGCGCAGCGGCGGGCGGCGGCGGCGGCGGCGCATGGCGGGGCGGTGCAGGATGGGCGGCGCGATGGGGCGGGCAGCGGGGGCTGCTGGGGTGGCGGCGGCGGGGGCGGCGGTGCCGTGGGCAGGGCGAGCGTCGCCGAAGCCTAATCGTCTAACAGATGGCGGCCATAAGCGAGCGCGGATGATCCGCGGCGGTGGCGCGCCCGCGCGGAGGGCGAGGAAATGAAAGTGGGCGCGATTAATGTCCGCGGTCTCCCCGCGCTCTGGGGGTCTCTGCGAACGACGTGTCGCCCCCCTCCCCCTCCCCCTCCCTCGCGCCGCGCTGCTCGCCTCCGAAGCCGTGCTCGGGCGCTGCAGTGGCCCGGCTGCGGGCCGCCCGCCGCCGGCTGCTGAGCCCACCCGGGCCATGAACTGAATCAAGTTGGCCTCTAACTGCCTCGATTGGTTGGTTAGTTGTTAGTTTTATTGATTGACTGATTTTTTCGTGTTTCCGAGCGCGTCAACTACTTTAGTCAATAGTCCCGTATGTGTTGTGCATATTTTCTCGGTAGATGGCGGCGATCTTCCCCCGCTGGATGGCGAGATCCGGCGCAGACCTACCGTCGGCTAGTGGGGTTTCCCCCTAACCTGGACTCTCCTACCAGCGGGGCACCGCTCCAGCCGGGACAAACTCGAAGCTCCCGACCGGTCACCCGGAATATGTTGTAGTATAGTGCATGCTAGGGTAAGTGTGTGTGTTAAGGGGAGAGGATAGGACAAGGAAGAGGAAGGAAAGATCGCGCGCGGACCGTGGCTCGTTTGTTAGGGTACTGCTCCGGCATTCCCCTGGTGTTGATCGGAGAAACCACGGAAAACTACCGATCAGAGCAGCCGGCCACTAGAATTTCTCCTCCAGAAGTGACTGAATTCTATGATCTAGCTGGAAAGCTAGTGTCGAAAATCCAGCCGCCGTCAGAACTCGAACCTAAAACCTCCCAGTCAGAGGCGCTTCAGTGACATCAGTTGATTCACTGAGCTACCGCTCCCGGTGGTTACTTCTTAGTGATAGTGAGCGCGTCAACTACTCAGATCATTATTCCCGTAAGTGTAGTGCGTGTTGCTTTCCATGGGAGGTGGCGGTGATCTTACCCTGCTGAATGGTGAGATTCGGCGCTGGCCTACCAACACCTAAGGGGTTCCCCCAACCAGATATCTCCCCCCCAGTGGGGCACCGCCCCAGCCGTTACAAGCTCTCTAAGCTCCCGACCGGTCTCCCGGCATGTGTGCGTAGTGTAGCTTGATTAACTGAGTTTAAGGGCGCTTCAACAGCTAAGGTCATTAGCACCCGATAGTTCAGCTAACTGCCACGGCATGCGTGTCACTTTGTGTACGATATGGTATTGGTTATGTGTTATGCACTTCAAAGTGAAGAACGGTGGAATGTTTAGATAGATAATTTCGACTTATAAAAATGTAAAATGTATGGCGTGGAAATGCTTTATTGGTAATGAATTATTGAATTTATGCAAATGTTCTACGGACACATGCACTTCCTATCAAGATGCAAAATCGGTTAGCCAAACTCGATCGCCTAAGTTCGCTTATTACTAAAAGTTATTAATTCGCCTTTTGCAGGATCACAAACTCCAGGATATTTGCTACTACTTAATAACATGCAAATATAAGTCAATATTGTCCTGAATTAAGGTGGCGTAGTCTAGTGTTTGTATTTCGTTCATGTTTAATTTCTTAGAGATGAAATCACTTTGAAATACTACAAACGTCTCGTCTATAGACGTACCTCTTACGAATGTGACACTTCATTTTCTGTAACCCCTCTAGATCTCCTGCCATATTTATTTGTCACTAATATTTCACTCTTTGTTTAAGAATTTGGTTCTCTCTATTTAATATTTCCTATTGCTGGTAATTTTTGTATCGGCTGGCTGTGCATGTTGCAGAATATTGTCTAATTACACATTAAATTTGTAGGATTCCTAGTACCTTTCGGTCCTATTCTACAAATTTTTGACCTACCAAATATCTTTACCACAATTACCCCAATTCCCCCCAAATAAACTATTTTCCCAATCCATCTGAAGCTCTTTTTACCACCATGGTTACACTGTTGCGAACCATTCTCACGTTTCTCATTTTCCTTGAACTCTCAATGGCCTATCAGCCCAACTGCTCGTACCTTCAATGTTCTTTCAGCATACACATGAATTATTCTATACTACCCTCTTTTTCTCTACAGTCTCAGACGGTATATCGCCAATGATCAGAGACAGGTTTTTCAAGTAGGTTTACAGAACAGTACAGCAAAATTCAATAACTGCGCTTGAAACTTACTCATATCCCAAACTCGTATCTATCTCTCTCATATCGCCCCACGGTGTTTAAATCTCACAGCATATCACTTTCTGTCACACTGACACCGCTTCAATTCCATTCTCTTGCGCGACCTTCTCTGCTCTGAGCCGTCGCCGCCGCGCCGCAGGCGACCGCACGCCTGCAACCCGCCAGCGCCTCTGCCGCCGCCGCCGCCCCCACCACCACCGACACTGTCTCCTCTGTCCCCACTGCCGCCACCACCACCTCCACCGCCAC